>OMNW01017848.1:10913-22723 GCA_900303245.1 Selene dorsalis
TGGAGTCCTTCGGAAGATATTTAGACCCATTTGAGATCAGCGTATATCCATATAATGGGAGTGATGGGGCATGGACAATGCAGCCTCTAAATAAGACGTTATCTGCTGTGAAACTTGTTCATTTCACCAATATTTTGTTATGAATCTCCGGTACTATTCCCCTGTGAGTTCGGAGCGGTTCAGAGTTGCCTTGTAATTGACATCCAGGGATTTTTACAGGGATTTTTACAGGGGTTTTTACTAACCTAACTACTTTGATGACGTCACTGGTTGGCTACACGGAGCTTTCTAATGCTAATAACATGGTTCGTATTTCCAAATTGTCCAAACAAAATGACTAGTTGGATGAAATTCAGCTTCCACAGGCAGAGCACGGCCGTGCTGTGGTGGCGCACGGCAGTGACGTATGGAATAAGGTCCAGGTTGCAAAAAAACTGAACTTCTCCTTTAAGAAGTGTGCTCAGGTAAATCCATATAATGTAATTCCCCACTGTGACTGATAAAGAACAAGTATGCATTTAGATGACAATGGCTGACACTGTTATTATGGTGCAGACAGACTTGTATTTACATTAACATCTACACTTATGAGTTTCCCTCTTAACACCATGAATTATGCAGATGCACAGTGAGTGGGAGGTGAACCTGAAAGAGAAAGTGCGACTGCATAAAAACCCCAACCAGTCATCTGTCTGTCACTTTGATGCTGTATTCAGTGCACTGCGTAGATTCATATTTCTCTGCTTAGGCCGAAACGTTTCTCCTTCACATATTCACACCTGTCTTCTGAAAACAGCTTGTAACACAACTCTCATGAAATTTCACTGGAAGAACTCATTGTGCTGGAATAGAGATCCTGACAACTCTCTCCTCACCAAACACACAGCATGTGGTGACTTGACTGAAGATGCAACAATAACTAAAATAGCACACCGGTCGAAAAAGGAAATAGATAACACCAAATATCAGACTTAATTGTGTTTATAGAGGGAAAATACTGCACCGAGAAAAACTTTTTTGAGGTTTAGGCATGTAAATCTTTACATATTTCATATCCGCATCACAATCATTACCGCATTTCAGCTTTCAGTACAGAGATTTATAAAACTGTGTTGTGGGGTTAAGTGGCTTGCCTGACAACACTTGTGCAATAATTGGTGAGGGAGGGGTGAGTATTAAACAACACAATTGCTGGTTACATAAGAGCAGATGGGCAGAGAAATTATACAGAATAATAAATCATTCGTGAGAAAACAGAGGAGTCCTTAGATGGCCAAAGAGCAAGCGGAAACTGCACCCTTGTAGGCACTGATTCAACCTTTTTGGCCTCTGGTGTCACATTTTCAGATAAACTGATGTGGAGCAGCATAAAAATATTTAACCATACAACATCCGCACTGCTGTGTTATAGTCAACATTTACAAATAAGGAGTGCGTCACTGCGAAACTCTCCTCTTGTTTATCAGTTATGAAGTCCTTCCTCCTCAGTCAGTGTTGAGCAGCACTGAGTAAATTAGCATAGCCTGCTGGTTTTACTCCTTGCCTTCATACCTCTCCCATTAAAACTGTGTTTATCTCTGCTGATACACAGGGTGTTTAGGTGCCATCAAAAAATAACCAAGCTTACTTTTTACTCATGCAGGTTTCACTGTGTTACTGCAGACAGATAGGAAACAATAGCAAAAAACAAAAAAAATCCAAAAAGTGTAATCTAGCATCTAGCAACTTGGGAGTAGCAAGCTTTCTAAAGCCTCTCAAAGGACACCATCACCATGGAAATGACAAGTCTCTGAAAATAACAGGAGTGATCAGTGCAACTGTAATTATAGGTGTAGAAACATGCACTCCATAATTTATTTGTCACTGTGTTTTCTCATTGAAAGACTTATGCATGATGAGAAAAGAAAATAAAGAATGAGTCGGGGACATGAACACAAAGCTCTTAACACGAATAAACACAACACAGGAACAAGACAGATATAATGTCCTGCTATTTGAATCTCATATAGCTTGCTTGAACATTAATTTTCAATTTATGCACTCATTAATCACCAAGCCTTGTATACTGGTTGATGTAATTTCTGTTGGTCATTAGGGATCCTCCCACATCAGTTACTGAGGAAATGATCACAAGAATAGAGTAGAAATATTCAGGACCTGCAGTAAATGTATGGACCTTGACAACGAAAGCGATAGTTTGAGGCATAGCTGTGGCTGAACGAGTCCTCTGCTTTGAAGGTCTATACGAGGAGGCTGTTGTTTGCACCATATCATCATCATTTCCATCTCTGTTCATTTACAGAAAATTATCCGTCCCGTCGGTGATGTCAGTGACGGTGAGTGCGGAGACTCAACGGGATGAAAATCATTTGCTTTGATGGACAAACAAGACTGTCATCTGCAAAACAATGAACGCTGATGTGATGATTGCCAATGATGGCTGGGGCCATCAAGCCTTGATCGTCAAGGATAATCACCTTAGCTCCCAGATGAAATCAGTTTTCCTATTCTGCGGATTTCTGTGAAGCTGTATATCATATATGTATTTTGACTGACAGGCTGATTTGACACAGGTACATCACATCCCCTTTTTGTGGTTTCCTGGCAGCACATTGTAGCTTTGAGATTTCATTATAGGTAAAAATGTTTCTGCCTTTCTTCACTTGTTTCTGTTCTTATCATTCAAGAGTCAGTACTCGTCTTGATGTTTATTCAGTCTGCATTTCTCTTTCTTTTTGCTCAGCCATAGTGGATTATTCTACCAATGTCTCCTTGTGTTTATTCCAAATCACTACAGCTGCTTCCACAGGAAGTGCACACATAAATCTCTGCACACGGGATTTAGATTTATACATGGATTTTGTTATTGTTGTGCATTATTAACGGAAAGTAGCGAGATAGATATGTATTCCTTAAAAATGTTCCATAGACCTAAAGGTATTGACTTTTATCAACCACACTGAGCAAAGGAGATCCTTAGGCTCCACTGTTATTACTGACCGACGAGATCCTCCACACCTCAGGCGACACTGAAGGTGCAGTCTTATCCGGGTTATCATTTTATACCTGCATTTACACACTTGACTGAAGGTGGTGCCCATGGTGAAGCATCCCTTTATTGCTATGACCTACGTCTCTTGCAGCCTCCCTGAATCCCTGAGAGCAGCAGAGAAATGTGAAAATTTTTATAGCACGTTCCTTTTTTTCCTCTTATTTATCTATTTGCTCATTCATTTGTAGATTTTACTCTGCTTTACTACTTGGCATATTATTTTTTCCCATTTTTATTGTTGAGTGTTTTCCTTTTATTGGAACAATTCACAGAAAGATTAAGCAGCCATTCTAAACATTGAGATGCATTATAGTGTTTTAATTTCATGACAGACTGTCACCGTGACAACCCTGAATGTGAGGGAAATGATGCCGATGGGAGAATGGACAACTATGATGCAACAGTGATCTGATTACTGACCTCAGAAGCTGAAGTGGAGAGTGCAGCAGCAGGAGCAGCAGTGTGTCTCCAAACTGCCTCCAACATCAGGTTAATGGACTTGACCAGAAGGAAAAAAGAGGGATGGGAGGCAAGGGGACAAAGGAAAGTAACAGCGAAAAGACAGCAACTGAGTGAGGTCAAACTACATGTCTAAGAGGGAAATAGAACTCTTAAGCCCTGGAGGGGGTTTATCAAGTGAATGTCGCTGCATTCAGCTTCACATACTGTTCAATCCGTGTCTTTATACAGCCGGCTAAAATAGAGTCTGCTGGTAGAAGCTCTGTTCCTAATTCTAATAATAATTATAATAATCCAATATGTTCTGATCCTCAGGTGTGACAATGCACTGAACCCTATGAAGCCTGGCCAAGGTAAATGGGATACAACAGATTAAGTGAGCAATACGAAGGATTCATATGTTTCATCATATCAGCGTGATTGGTGTGTGTTGTCATGAAAATGACCACGGTGAGGTAGAGGGTGAATCTAACTTTGATGCTGCTAAAGAAGGAAATGTTGCTATTATAGACAGCTTAAAGACGGAAATACAAAGAGACGCCAGAAGGAGAAAGTATGTTATCTTATCTCCTAGTTTAATTAAAATGACCTTGTAAATGAAAAGGCTGATTTCCTGCTGCTATAAGTAGAACGTGATTTAACTCAGTAAAACATACAGATACTCACTGAACCTCATTTGTAGGTTCAGTGAGTATCTGCGCATTTATGTCATTTATGTCAGATTTTCATATGTAGGCCTATGTTTATGACAGGGAGGGATGCTCACAGCGATGCTCGGTCCATTAAGGCTGAAATCATTTCAATCAAATCGGCTGAACAAAAGCACCACAGGGAAGCTCCAAACACAACAGACGAAGAAGGAGAAACTGCTTTACAGCACTTTGTGTAAAAAAAAAAAGTGGAGACAATATTATTTTTTCATTCTCTCATGAGGAATTTAGTCTGCCATAAAAATGAATCAGAAAAAAAAGAGATGTTAAAAGGGCAATCAATATTTCCTGCTTATTCCATGATGTTTTTGTTTGTGATAAATGTCACACCGCAAAAGTGTAATGCAACATTTCACAGCCTGCGTTTAACATTATGTGCAGATGCTCATCCTCTGCGACAACAGAATGCTACGAAGGTGTTAAGCAGCATATTGAACGTGATGTTGAATAATCTGTGATATCATATGCTTGAGATTCTGGTGGCATGTGGTATCAGACAGTGTGAAGGCCTAGCAGCGTTGACAGCTTCCTCAGATTATTTGACTACATTCAAAAACCATCTGAAGAAAGAAATTATCCAGAGCCACAGATTTTACACACATCTGTTTCCCCGTGCTCATGAATGATTTGCATAGTCCAGCTCATAAAGGTCATCAGTGGCAGCAGAGGATGGGGTTAATAATGCCTTGTTATTGACAATTTACTCATTGAGCCCGGTCGCTCGTTTTTCTCTCAAGTCTCTCTGTGTGGCTAATGGCACGGCAACATTAGCCGACTCATGCACAATAATTGCCGAAGCCATGTTTCAAACTGCCTTTAAATTTGGTTTGTGTGTCAGAACAGACGCACTGTCAGTCTGTGGCGCGACAATCTGCTGCCTCTTACCCTCGTTACAATGACTCACAGCCAGTTTAGAATAAAACAAGCAGCCCCAGGCGCTTGTCGGCCATTAAACCTTCATTCAGAGCTATACGTGTGTGAGAATATCCATCTTCATGCATCGTAATCTGAATGAATCCAAACAAAAATTTTACTTCATGTGATTATTTTGTCCAATTACACATAGGATAATGAAGATAAAGGGGAGAAAAGCGCTGGTGACTCAAATCAAGATTCACCAGTTTCCAGACAGCATGGTTGGTTTAACGGGACAGTCCTCTCCCGGAACAGATAATCAATAGTTCAGATGATGGAGAATAAGGAGAGACTTCTAAAAAGGAGAGAGGAGAGACCTCTGGCCTGTCTGATCTAGTCTACAGTCCAAGGTTCAACCACAGCCTTATAATAGTGATTTAATAAGTCAGCCTTGCTGTCTTACTGACCCCTTCTCTCTTACCAAGCACCTTCAATCCACACAGTCATTTATCTGGCCATCTGACCTCCGTGCCATCCATCATATTGTCTGCATTTATGTATTTATATTTATTTAGTTTTTCCCCTAACATCTGACCAGTACTGGAACTCATTTATCATCTTTAGGCCCTGCCCAGATTCTTTTGATAAAGCCGTCTTGTTGCAGCACTTTAAGATGTTTTCTATTATATTAAACAAAGGTTCAGTGAAGCAAATGAAAAAGAACAATAAAGCAAACACAAGTTCTCTTTGTCCTTGTATTGTTTCATTTAAGTGTTTTGCTTTACCTCCAGAAGTGGATCGATGATGTTTTGAAAAAGCATACAACACTGCAAATTGTAAAACCATCAGATATTCCCCTGAATTTGCAAGTCTGGTCGCTTCTTCACTGTTCTGCTAACCCTCCTCCGGGCCATGTGCATTTGTTTTCAATGAAGCTGGCAAGAAAGCAATCAATAGAGTGGTGGATAACATTATGTATCATATACGCGTTACAATGTGTATATTTTTGTAGTCTGATAATCTGTCATAAACAAGAGATTATAGGTTATGGGGCACGTTTGTGTCGCAGTGCCACCCAGATGAGAGCTGGACACCAGCTTGGAGGCACTCATCTTCCAAGGTTGGTTTTCAGCCAAGAGACAGGTGGAAAGGCAGAGAGCCTCCATTCTCCCTGTAACAAGTTACTAGTCATTTATTTAATACCCTGATAAAAATCCTGCATAGTTCCACTTTAAAGTACTTGGTGATCATCACACTTTTGTGGGCTACAGTATGAGCTTTTAGCTGGACTACTTCTTCTCCCAGTTCTTTCTGTCACAGTTTCAATTTCCTTCTCAGCTTGTTAAAACCATTTCATATCTGTTTCAATATATCCAAATAAAGTTTCTTCAAGATCTGCTTAAGGAAAAATTCTGATGTAATAAAACCATTACATTATCGTGTCATGATAAGAAAATGGTCATTTCACCTGGCATATAATGGCAGCAATAAACCGCAGTGCAGTTCTCTGTGGGAGACACTGTTAAACCAGGACTTTCTGGAGCTTTGCAGATATGTGGGATCAAAATAATTGCAGCAGAGAAAAAGATATTTTCCTGTGAAGTAAGGCCTTTAGAAAAAGAAAAAAAAAATCAAAGTAAAATTCTGTCTTTTCATGCACTAAAGAACAGTTGGTGGTTGAGTGTATGGCTCTATAAAAGACAAAACTAGGTAGTATAAAAGGAGCTAGAGATGAGATAAATCAGGAGCCAAGAAGATTCTAAAGTTGGCGTGTTTGTTAAAAAATAAATCAAAATGAGGGTATGAGCTACTTGCTGAACACACTTGATCTCCCTCTGCTTTGTTTTCTAACATCATTATGACATTACAAATGACTGGCTGCGTGTAACTTGAGTCCAGCTGTTTGGAAAAAGATTCTCTCTTGGTCTGAAGCATAAAAACCTCCTGAGGAAGTAAAGCCTTGAATTAGATTTGCTCTCCATCCGGCCACAGCGTCCTCTAACTCAACACCACAAAGGCCTATTGTTTGAAACAGCGGGAAATCAATGTCACCATTAAATTGTACAAGAGATCATTATGTTATTTTGCGTGACAGCGCTTCAGTTGTGAGATATCTATGAAAACATCTCTCTGGTTGCACTAATCACACGGTGTAATTTCTCATGAATAGACCGGGCACAGCAGAAACCTTCTAATCAGAAGATAAGTTTTATATTCAGGAGATGTTTCCGTCTTATTAAAATACTTAAAAACAACCTGAGCTAAAATGCTTTAGCGTCACTGCTGATGGCTGTAATTGCTTTGGAAAACACCCATTTTAGATATAGACTGGGAAGAGAAAGTGCCTCCAGAGGATGTATTCAGTAGAGCCTGCCTGACAGTGCATGCAGCATCATGTCAGGAGAAGTGTCAAGCATCCATTGAATTTAATTGGTTTACTCCATGTAGAAGTGAAAATGAACTTTGGCTGTCTGTAATAATAAACTTAAACCTGCTGGGATGAGAGTTTAGGGCAGAAACTCCAAGTTTTGTTTTTATGAATTATATGGAGAAGTTGTTTTAATTCAATTCTGAAGCCTTAGGTTTTGCATTGTGAATCTCATTCTCAATGTTCTACATCTATTTGAATTTGATAAACAGATTAATTCTGTTTTCCAGCGATGGGAATAATGGCATTATAAAATAATGGCGTTACCAACGGCGCTACTTTTTTCAGTAACGAGTAATCAAAAAAGTCAGCACTTTCACTTGTTTCTGTGTCTTCTACTTATGCATGTTTTTATTTTTGTTGTTTTATTTTTCATCTTTTATTTGATATATGCAAAGCACTTGGGTCAATGGATATTGTGACATGCTATATAAATAGATGCTGATCGACTGACTGATTGATTGATCCATGGTCAGTTCTAAGTATAAATTTTAATATACCCGAGATGCATTGTGGACACATTTGAGATCCAATGACTTAACTACATTTAGAGGTTGTTTGAGCCACCCGCAGCTACATTCATTTAACAGTGTGGAAACAACTGACGTCCTCTGCCACAGTCTAATTAGTCCTGTCACACTTAACTGGAAATATTTTTAATATTCAAATTGTATTCAATTGCAAAGCTGTGCACAGTGCAATGATTCCCTCAGGCCTTTCATCTCCCTCTCTCTCTCTATCTTTCCCTCACACAAACAAATTTACAACAGGCGTTGCCTGTCAACAACATATATGTGCTTATTTGCATATAAAGCGAGAAAGTGAGATCCGACCACAAGTGGTCACTCAAGATGCATACGGAGACACATTCTGTGAATTGATGTACCAAGAACCTTTTTAGCACAAAACACAAAGTAAAGCTTAGGAATTTTAACTGAATTTGGACATGACCACAGCCCAGATGAAAAGTCAACAAACTTATTTCTCCTCTGTGGACCAGTAGCTGCACAAACTTTCATTGCAGTCTGTCCTATAGTTGCTGAGATATTTCAGTCTGAGTGGTGGACTAAACCTCTGACTGACAAATTGCAGCCTGCTGGCATGAATACAAATTTTTACGGCCCGAAGGAGCACAATGGGCTGTTTTCATAACTACTTTTGTGTTTTTCACTCCGCAAATGTGTACGCAAGATGATAAAAAAAGCTATTTGAAGTGAAGGTAAACACTTCAAAGATTAAGAGACCCTGCTGGAGGTTGTCTATGCGTTTTATATTGTGTTTGTGTCATTCTACAAAAATCACAAACGTGTTTTCTTCATGACTAAGTCTCAAGCTGGGTGAAGGAAGACAAAGCAAGAAACGTTATTACTGTGTCGGTCTTTCAGTGGAATGTTGCCATATGTCGGGAATAGGGAATTAGGGAATACATGACTATAGCATTTACATCAGGGGTGTCAAACATGCAGCCCATGGGCCAAATCCTGCCCGCCAGAGGGTCCAATCCGGCCCGCAGAATGAATCTGCCAAGTGTGAAAATAACATAGAAAACAGAAGAGGCATAACATTGTTGAAATGTCAGGTATTTTTCCTCAGGAGATTTCAGGTTGTTCAGAACGTTTTGTAAAAGGATAGTTCATTAACTGTAACATCTTAATAGTGTACTTGTACTTCTTTGCACTAAAACAAAGGGAAAAAACTACTGAGCTCTTGTTCTTGTTATTTATAGGTTATTATGCTATTATTTCACTGGTGTGGCCTGCTTGAGATCAAACTGTGCTGCATGTAGCCCTGATCTAAAACGAGTTAGTCACCCCTGATTTAGATCATCTGGATCAAGATATAAATTTATAGCATATATGAAACACCCATAGTATACTTAATGTACATTCATTGAAATATATATGCATTTTATATAGACTAACATGAGATGGTCATAGACTTTCGGAATGTGTATAATATCAACATGTATTGTAGACAAAGGTTATGTAAATATATTCCTAGCCCAAAGCCTGTCAATATAAGTGTACATACTGTACTGGCATATATATCCATATACTACACTTTTACAAACACATTTTTATTTCATATGTGTATTCATTTCATGTGTGGAAATTGAATATATGTACATAATTTCTTACACATAACTTCTCAGAAGGCCAAGTAGTTTCAGGTATAACAGGATTTCAGTATTCAATTAGAACTGATGCAAGAGCAACTCAACTTGTTAAAACGACTGTCACTTAAGATGGCATCAGTTCCTGCTGCGGTATCACATTGGTGAGGTGCCCTTTAATAAAAGTCTTTTTTATTAAACGTCAAGGGAGCTCGGTGTAAGACTGATGGCTTCTGGTGGTGTTTCACTCGAGAGGGAATGGAGTTTTTGAAATGTCTAGTGCTGATAAATATTCAGCTGCTGACATTTCATGGGGTGATACAGACACCCCAAAAATCCATCATATTATGTGGCTGACGCCAAAACAATATGGCAGGAAAAATTATTGCTCGGTCTAAAAAGGTGAGTCGATGTAAATGACCCAATATATGGGGAACAAAATAAAAACAACAACAGGCGTGCGTAGAAAATGACATCAATTTCAGAGGAGAAAAGGTTGTGACTGGCTTTACTTTCCCTTATTCTGAAGGGAGCCGGTGTTTTATTCTGAAGGACCCAAGTGAACAGGTGCAATCTGTATTAATCACATTTATCTGTGAAGTCCCCGAGGTGAAAAATGAAACTAAGCACCCCATAATGTTCCATTCTGCGGCATACCACCGCTTGACCACATCAGAGATAATTTACTTCACTTGGACACGCTGCTTAAATCTTAATGTGTTTTTCCCCCCACATGAATTTCACACTTATTCTCTCATTGCTGCTCATGACAAGACAGTTTTAATATCCTTATTCTCACTAATAATGTCAGCGTGGGGAACAGTTATCAGACTGAACATGACCAGAAATGGACGTGCTCTAAATCTGGCCTGTGTGTGTGGTAAGTGCACGCTAGATGGAAATTACATTCAAACACACCCCTCAAATTAAACAATTTTAATTAAAATGTAAATGTTAGTGTCATCGAGCACTTCAGGCATTTAGTGCCAGGATAAGGGCAGATGACAGGTGTAATAATTTTGAGTGGAACAGAAAATGAAAATCACTGCAGCAATCAGTGGCGGTATTGCTTTTTAACTTCCTCTATGATCCAGCAAACTGTCTGCTGAGGATAAAAAGTGAAAAGAGTCATTTCATAAAGATGGGGTGAGGCTACAATGACTTTGTGTTTGTGTGTGGACTGAGGCCAGGCCGGCGGGATGTGCAGGCTTGTGTCCGTTGTGTAATATATGGTCTTTTACATCATAGCAGTAACACCAATACGGGTGGGAGTGTTTTCAGTGCAGGTTTTCTGTGTTTTATCAGATTAGGAGATGAGATAGGAAACCCTGGAGCTTTACACACTGCCCTGTCCATGTATCATCAGCACCTTCGGATGGCAACACATTACACTTAAATCACCCTGACAAACTCCTGACTCACTGGACACGTAATCAGTTCCAGTGGGTGAGTAAATGTGTCCTGATGTGCTGGTACAGACCCTGTGCACTGCCTTCAACCTGCTCTCCCACTCCATAGTGCTGATTCTTGATCCTCTGGAAACACACTGTGGGTGCGCATATCGTTTTCCACGGACATATCAGTCCCACACAATGATTGCAAACCGCAAAATTCCCCCCAAAGCTTGTCCATTATCACAGAGCGCCTCCGGCTGTGCAGGGCGCCGATGATCTCACTAAACAGAGCCACTGGAGTGTAAATATTAGCCAAGGTCAATGCAATTTGATTTTCAACACACTTCCCTTCCTTTTGGGCAGCACAAGGCGTCATGACAGTGTCACACTTTTCCCCACAGAAGCCTGCATCTGCATCTCAGACATCTGGAGCAAATAAAATAATCAGCGGCTTCCAAATGAGTTGTACATTTTGGGTGCAGCAGGAATACCTTATTTGTAATACAGTGTTAAACTGCCACAACAGGCAAATTCAACAGGGGGATATAGTTTCCTAATATTTTAGGTCTGAAAGAATGAATCTAAAGATTTTCTTTTTGATTGCTCCTGTTATGCAGTAGTTCTGTCTGTCCCATGGATCTTAGGCTGTTTAAGCTATTTACATCACACAAAATCGCAATTTGTTTTCACAGACAATGTCAGATGGCTTTGTTTTATCAACAAAGGAATATCAACTCAGACGCACAATGCTTTTGTAGCATTCTCAATAATGGCTGAAAAACAAACGTGAGCGCTTCAG
>OMNW01017856.1:1870-13723 GCA_900303245.1 Selene dorsalis
GCACTCCCTCTCTCCACATAAAGACAACACCATAATCTTAAAGCGCTTGTGAAGCCTTGTTATAGAGTCCTCTAAAGGCACTAGAGTTTTATGAGACCGAGGAGGACAGTTATTAGTGAGTGTGGAGCTGAGGTGGAAAGCAGGAGAAAGATGGGGAGAGGAAGAGAATATTAAAATTGGTGGGCCCATTTGATGCTTGGCATGTTGAGTTTGCTAATCTGAAACTTTTGGTTTCTTGCAAAATGTAAAGCCCGGCTCTCGCTTGGCAAGTAACATCACATCTGGACAAAAGATGTGCGGTTTGATTGCAGCAAGGTAGTTGAGTCTAAAGGCAGGTAGTTGGTTGTTTTTAAAGGCCTAAATTGAAGTCAGATTGTAAGACCCCCGAATCTGTCAGTCAAGATTTGTCATGCAGAGATATCATAAAATCCCATGATACAGAAATCACTCAAAGGGAGCCTGTTAACACAGGATCCTCTCGGTGCACCATTAGAGCTATTCAATCGGACAAAGCAGTTTGCATAGTGTCACTTGAGATCTCAATGTAAGCAGAATTAAATGTGTTTAAAAAATGTCTTTAGGCAAAGTACTCTCAGACACTCGCAACCTTTAAACAGGCGTTGGCTTTCACGTTTTGGAAATTGCGAGAAAATGGACACGCGTGATGAAGAATGCAGAGGAATCACAATAAAAATCCAGCTATTCCAACTATGAGGATAAATTTAGCACAAGCAGTTTAAGTCTGCAGTACAGGGGTGTATATTCTCTAAGCCTGTCTGGCCTCAGACACAGAGTGACCTACAGTGGCGCAGACCACATTCACCACCCCACCCCCCTTCTCCTCCCTCTCATCCTCCTCTCCCACCCTTCCTCCCTCCTTCCCACATAGACAACTTAAGTGTCTGTTTTGTCTGGTCGCCCTTTCATATGGCGCGCTTATGCAAAAAAAATCTCCCGGCTCAAGTTTGAAGTAGTGGGTCAGAGGATGTTGGTCTTTGAAGAGTGCCAGACAAGAGGCTTTATTATGTATCATCCACTAAATAGTATTTCATTCATTAACACTCTCTTCCATAGAGACTAAGCCTCTTAAGAGGACTTCTCAGCCCTGTCAGCGCCGAGTAGTTTCAGGAAGCATCTATCTGTAAAGTGTTGTGTTTGCAGAGTGGATAAAACAAAAGGTTTGCTGCATGTGTTTGCCTGCACTTGCATGCGTTTATTGGTTGTGCGCTAGCAGCTCTCACACTATCTTCATGTCTTTAGTCTCTCCAGTGTGTGTATATTGTAGGAACACCACAACAAAAAGATGAGAGAATCATTTCGAACGTAATTTTTGTTGCCTTTTTGAATCCCACACATTTCTGTAGCGCAGAAGATTATTCAACCAATGAAGAAAAACACTTGGAGATTAAGAGATAATGAAAATGTTTTGGTTAATGTTTACCATAGTTGCATCATACCAAGACTACAGCTGAGTATTTCAATTATCAATGAATTAACCCTTTTGTTCAGTTAATTATCAGATAAGAAAATGCCCATCACATGTTCCCAGAGTCGATGGCTTCTTAAGTTTATCAGAAAATCAGTACATCTTCAAATTTAACATCTGAAAACTGAAACGTTTTCCCTGATACGTTATCATACTTTTGTGTTCGTCGCGTAGCGTTGTGCGGAAAAAAGCCACTGTTCTTTGAGATGCTATACAACCCACAAACAAGTGTGTCTGCATCCGACATATTCATAAATGACCTCCTCCTCTGCCCCCTCCCTCCAGTCCTCAGCGGTATGTGTAATGTGAGATTCGAGATGACCCTCACGCCAGCTGCTTCTTGTTCTCCAGAGTTGAACCACTCCCACACATGAGCAAGCAACATAATATTTGTTTCTTTTAGAGACGCCCCCTATGTCCAATCAGTAATTGGCACGCTTTTTCCACTTCAAAGACGTCTGAAGGTGGGAACCGGCGGAGGCTGATGAGTGAGGCTCTTGGTCTGGGTGTGGGCTGGAGAGTGGGGGGTTAAGGGTGATGTGTTTGGGCTTTCACCACATGCTGACTCAACATGATTCAGCTTGGCTGACCTTATGACCCCTCCTGGCTGCCGAGCCGCAGTTTGGCATACGGTTGTTCGTGCTATGATAGTCTGGACCGTACTTGTGTCATGGCTGTCATGGTGTCCACCATTTCCCCGTAATGAGGTGGTGGTGATGCCACAAGTGTTTTGTCCGAGTTAGTCATGCATAGACATCCTTTGTTTGTTTGTTTGTCTATTTGGTCACTGTACTAACAAGAAAATTCCCTCTGTACCTCCGTTTAGATTTGTAAACCCTAACAAGTCTTAAAAGTAGGTCTGCCAGTACCAGTGTGTTTATACAAGCTGGTCCTGTGTCTGGAATATTTTGCTTTGATTAGAGGACACACATGTCTGCAATTTGTGATTATTTTCATAATTAATCTGTTGATTATTTTATGGAATATTCAGTTTATAATACATTAGAAAAGGGTGAAAAATGACCTGTGAACCATGATAATGTCTTTTAGACGTCTTGCTCTGTTTAGCCAGCGGTGGAGAACCCAAACACAAGAAAATCAAGCCAGAATCTCCTGTTTTGTGTTTTTAAATCACAAATAAATTTTGCAAATTACAAAATTAATCAATACTCGTAGAGCTGAAATGATTCATTAAATAATCACTTACTCAGTTGACACAGTTAAACAGCAGCTAATTGATTTATTTCAGTCACCTTTCAAGCACAATTGTTTGTTACCAAAAGTAACCCAGCCTCAACATGAGTTTTCAGCCTCAGTCATTTTTTTTATTTTTCTCTTGATGAAATAACTGTGTCCGCACTAGTTTCATTCTACAAGTTGTGCCCATACAGATGCTTCATGTTTGGTCTGTTTCACAAAGTCCCCAATCCCAACTTTATTGTAGAGTTGATCAGTTACAACTAATAATTGAGCCAGAATCATCATCATAACAGATGTGAATTCCATTTTTATGGCTTCCTTTGGTTTAAAATTATTAGGGGAACAAAGGGAGGATCAAGTGATCGAGTGTAAAACACAATGCTGTTGAGCTCACCAAGTGACTGAACAGTAATGTGTTGAGAAGACAAGGTCCTTGCACTCACTCCTCTTCATTTTGCTGAACCCCATGCTGCTCCAAGTCCCCTAGTATGAAGTACTATTCAAAGCTCCACATGCTTTAACAAAATCATACGTATTGTATTACTTTACTCGCAAAGATGACTCCAAGAGTCTTGTCTGACTTCAATTTTTTTTTTCCTTATTGGCAAACAGTATTTATTGGTAAATTACATTTATTCTCTTGTCACAGATAATTCCCCTTACAAATATGCACAACACCACATCACAAAAATCTTTCAATTTGTCTTTAATTTGGACCAGATCTGGAAATGATATCAGAGAGAAAATAGAGACCACATTGAATCACTGACCAGGCAAAAACAACAAAGCCACCAGCCTTGCACACCTGGATGTATGGATTTCTCTGCAGATCCTCTCAAGCTCTGTCAGGTCGAATGGGGACGGTCGGTGGACGGCTATTTACAGGTCTCTACTGAGATGTTCAATTAGGTTCAAGTCAGGGCTCTAGCTGAACCACTCAAGGACATGCAGAGTTGTCCGTAAGCCGCTCCTGTGAGGTCATGTGCTTAGGGTCACTGTCCTGCTGTATGGTAAACCTTTAGCCCGGTCTCAGGTTCTGAGAACTCTCCATCAGCTTCTCCTCAACCCTAAAAAAACCCAGCCCCACAGCATGATGCTGCCACCACCAGGCTTCACTGTTGGGTACCTGCTTTCCTCCAAACATGACACTTAGAACTGAGTCCAGACTGTTCAGTCTTAGTCTCATCAGACCGGAGAGTCTTGAATCTTGTTTCTTACAGTCTGAGAGTCCTTCAGGTGTTTTTCTTTCTTCCCCAAAGCCGTGGCAGCTGTCTGGCCCCTCTGCAATAAAGCCCAGATCAGTGATGGTTATATTTGTGGAGGTTTCTCCAACGTCCACCCAGGATCTCTTCTCTTCACGTTCTTGGTCACCTTTTTCACCAAAACCTTTCTCCACTGATTTCCCCATTTTTTTTTCTGGTTGTTCAAAGCCTCTACCTTGGTAATAAGATGGGGGACACTGTGCTGTTGGGAACCTTCAGTGCAGCAGATTTTATTTGTATCTTTCCCCAAAACTGTGCCTCAACACAATCCTGCCTCTTAGCTCTGCAGTCAGTTCCTACCTCCTACCTCCTTTTGCGGCTTAGTTTTTTTTACTCTAATCTTGATTGTCAGCCACCCATCCATCCAAGTTAAAGGACTGTAGCATAACAAAATGTGAAATTAGTGTTTTGGTCTGAATGCACTGTAGATAAGTGAGGCCACACTTCCAAGTTTTGCAGACTTGTCTAATCCATCTTGTGGTATAATAAATCGCCATGGTGTGTGATATTCCTTCAAAGTCATAGAAGCACAAACTGGGGAAACTCTTTATTGTCTTATTACCTGAAACACAACAGGCCACCACCAACTCATCCTCTTACATTTCTTGGAGTGAAAAAAAGAAGTTGAAGCAAAATGGCGACCAGTGGATCCTGGAGGTTGTGAAGCAGATTTTAATTTGAGAGAAAATTATACCATGGATGAAAAAAAACTGTTTCAGAGAAGCATTTCATAACTTAACCCCCCCCGAGAAACTTTTATTCTTTATACTTTTATTTCTCTTTGGTATCTTGTTGTTTTACTACAGTTTTTCCTCACCTAAGCACGTCAAGATTTTTTTTTCTCTTGTTTACACAGAAATCTTCCATCCCAGATCTCTGTTGAAGCATTAGGGGTACCAGCTTTCAGCATTCTGGTGGGCCCAGCGGCCCCACAGCGACAAGCCCCTATGCTCTTTATTTGGCACGTAGCCTGGAGGTGTCAGAAATATCGACACGCTTTCACGTGACGGAGACTTTGCCAGCCTTTTTCCCCCCTTTCTTAAGCCCTGCATTCTGTCTGCCCAGCCAGGTATTGTAGGGCCCCGTGAAGGCCCTGTGAATAGTGTCAAACTTGATAGTTCTCATTTTGCTTCCTGTACATGGCAGAAGAAAAAGTGCCCACCGTGTGGGTTTTCCTTTTGTGATGGCCCTCTCTAGTCTTCCTGGGAACACACCACATTCCAGCCACAATCATTCCCTTTGTGAATCTGGGTATTGTGGGTGAGTCTGTTATGCCAATAACCCTCCTAGCTTTCAGTGTAATGCGTGCAAGTATCATAGAAAGTCTAGACTCGTATTTTTTGCAAACAATGCCAGATAATGAGCGGTGTGTTTTCAGTGATTTGGCAGAGTTTTTGTTTTGACACATCCTCCCTCATTCATGAAGGACCTTTTGTGCTCATCCACGCCTAAGATGTGATTTAAGGTCTGCTACATCTGGACAAATTATGGCACCACTTTACCATACATGGGCCTCATGTGTCAGTTATGGTTTATGTAACGCACATACGCGTAACCATAGTCTGGTCTGCTAATCCCAAGGGTATAATTTCTATTGCGTCTCGCAGAGGGATTTTCATGCATCTATCCCCTTGAACAAAACAGACCCACAGAGCTGCTGAATGTTTCTCATTGCTAATTTTATTTATCTCAACTAAAAAAAAAAGCACTATTTGTACACGATTTTTCTCCTCAATTTACAGCTCCAAATTTGTTAGGGTTCACTGTGTGCAAAGAAGTTGTGTTCTCAGGAAGTTTTTCTCCCCTCTCGCTTGTGGAGTACAGATCTTTATCCACCGAAAATAAAAACATGTCCTCTGTCTGCTGGAAGAAAAACTTGAAAACATGTGAAATTACCCACAGGAAATCTCACTCTGTTGCTCTCTCACACTGTCTTAAGTATGATTGTGTCATGAACTGTCCACCGTTACCCCCTTTGGGTGAAGGGAACATGTTTTCCTCCTCTCTGTGACAAGAGGGAATTGTTAAGGTTAAGTAGATAGGGCAGCCGGAAATAATTACTGAGCACTTGTGAAGTTTTTTTTTCCCCCTTTTGTTCGTCTTTTCCCTTTCATTTTAACAATCTTTTCAATGTGCAGATCTTGTTTATGATTAAATTCGGTCTGGTCTTGCCTCTTGGCATGGCAATAGATATTCCACGGAAACGAGCAACAGTTCAGCAATTGGACCTGTAATTTCTTAGGCTTAAATACCACTGGAAGCTCCTTTGGCCGACGGGGGGAAAGGCGGGCTTTTGTGTAGGGTTCATGCAAAACGACCCCCTTTCTACAAATCAACTGGCAGATGACAGACAATGATGAAAATTTGATTCTTTGAAGTTGTAATGGCCATTGAAATGTGTAAAATTCTTGTATTGAAAGGAGAGCACCCTGGAAAGCCCTCAGTCTTGGGTGGCTGCTGCCTGCATGCTGGGAGGTTCGTCTGTGTTTTGTCGCCGACTTCCCATTGCTTGTTTGCTAATTCCCTAAAGAATTGGACCAGATCCTTGATAGGAGCTTGAAGGGGGCTCCAGTTGCTCAGGAATATGCATTTAGTACGCCCGAAGGCCCCCTCCTCCTCCTCTTGTCGCGCTGGCCTACTTTCTGATGGTCTGGAATAAATCACCTCAAGTATTAGGCATTAATTTCATCTACCTCGATGCAGAGCGAGAGTGTAACGACGGCTGTGATAGTCTTCTTCCTTGGTGTACTTTATTAGTCCTTTGAATGTATTATTGATTTTCCACACATGTAAGTTATGGCTTTCTGTTTTTCTTTTTTTATAGTACTGTTATTCAGTTACACTAAAATCATGCACAAATTTTAAGCCTGAAAAACAAAAATATAAATTATCAAACTGCTGACTGATGAAAGTGTTCAGCCCATTAAACACTGATGGATGTTTACAAGCTTCACATAAAAAAATAAAAAATTCTGATGAGTCAAATCTCAGAAAAGACCTATATGCAGACATGGTACTGAAACAATAAAAATATTATCCAAACTTTTACTTGATTTTGCAATGCCTATAAAAAGGTTTGCTGTGGATTCTCCATATTTTATTGTTTTTTCTGAGTCTGAAAATGTGTTTGAGCTTTTTTTGACCCTGATGTTTCGAGGTGAAAATAAATCTCCACCGCACAAAAATATAAAACACAAAGCAGTTCATCACCTGAGTTCTTTTTATTGCCACTGAATATTTTCCTAACCCCGTCTTTTCTGACCTGAAGAAGATGTTGTCAGACCTGCCGAGTCACTTTCAGATGACCTGTCTCAACAAACACACACACATATATCTTCTCACAAAGCCATTGTCCATCGTAGGGGAAAAAAAAGAAAAAAAAGACATCAGTCACCAAGTCCAGTGAAAATCAGAGCAGTTGTGGAGGACCACCACTTAGTCTGCAACCAGACACATGTCAATTACCGACTACACACGTGGCATAAAAATAAACTTTAAACTTTTTTGAGTGTTCATGTTTGGTCGTTTACACTGATTTAATTCTCCATATATCATTTACTTGATACACATTGTATTTAGTTGTTTGCCTGCGTGATTACAAATCAGTGAGTGGAATTAATGTGTTTGTAGTGTGGACAATGATTCATCAGTGAGATAGTAATCAGCAGCAACATTAAATAACTGGTCAATCTTTAAATTGTCAAACATTTGCTGGTTTAATTAGAGAATGAGAATTATTTTGTTGTAAACAAGTGTGATCGTAAATTGAACAGATTGTTAACCAACACAATAATTGTAAATGTATCATTATGTGTTGTGGGAAATTATTACTGTTCACAATTTTCTGATTTTTGAGTCAAAGCAATTGATTGTTATTAAATGCGATGAAGTGATGTCACACTATTACAGGACATTTCACTATATTATATTTATTTATGATGATATGGTGATGTTAACGTTAACTCTGTTACTGACCGTATGATGTCTTCACCTCTGTCTCTCTCTAGGACATCACCCCTGTGACAGGGGTCCCCGAGGAGCACATCAAGACCCGCAAGGTCCACATATTTGTCCCCGCTAAATCAGCCATGCAGTCGGGCGTCAACAGCACCAAGAAGTGGAAGATGGACTTTGATACCAGAGAGCGCTGGGAGAACCCACTGATGGGCTGGGCCTCAACGTAAGACTCCCCGACTCAACCTGCAGCACATGAGATAAAATCAAGCTTTATTACCTTCATTTTATCTTATACCTCTTTCATAGATCTCTGAATAAAGGACTGATGAATGGGCATTAGCGTGGCAAATACATTTTTGGTGAAATAGCCCAAACTCACACATTAGCCTCAGAGGTTTTGACAGTCACTCTCCTTACGTCCTCTGATATTTACTTCCAGTGATGGGACTGTTGTGTGTTTAACAGCTGTTTCTGCCTTTCAGGGCTGATCCCTTATCCAACATGATGCTGTCCTTCTCCAGCAAGGAAGATGCCATTGCTTTTGCTGAGAAAAATGGTAGGAATTTTAAACAGACTTTCACAATTAAAGCAAAACATTTGTATGAAACGACATGAAACAGTGAAAGCAGTAACTCCAGTAATCATCAACAGTCAGCTCAGTTTAAAAATAAGACAGTGAACAACAGTATGACAGTTTTACTAACATCGAATCAGTGAAATGAACAGATTGATTGACAGTTCAGTTTTTAAGTTATTTAGTTATTATTAGCTATAATATTGATACCATATAGTAAGTTAACTCTAGTAGGAGGAGTGTGATGCCTCAGACTTTTAATCTGGATCAATGTGCAATTTGAGCATTTACAGTATCACACAGTGCAAAGCGGCAGTGTGTGACTTGGTTATCCTTAGTGGTAACTGAAATCTTTTCTATTTAATATAATTTCAATAGATATTTTAATGGAATACTGAATATGTTGTTATATGTTGCATTTTGGAAATCAGATAGATTTATAAACATCTGGAGAGCAGATTAAAGCCTCAGCAGTTTATTAAATTTATTCTCTGTTTATTCTCAACAACAAGTCAATCCTTCCATCACTCTCTCTTAAAATGGCTGGACTGCAAAAAAAACAAACAAAAAACAAAACCCCTGATCACAAATCATTAAGGGAATATGTTTGATGGGCCCTTAAAGTTAAAGACATCTTTCTGTCAAACAACAGAAATTTCTGTTCAACCCGGAGAACTGCACCATCTGGGAGAGTTTGTTGAAACTAAGTGAAGAAACTGGCTTTCTCTGTTTATTTCACCATGAAAGCGATTAGTGCGGTTCTGACTACCCACAGCCTGTTGATGTCTACAAAACACCTCATTGTGGTTGGCACTGGTCCAGAGTGAACATACTTGATGCTCTGGCCCCCATCACTTCCTCTCATGATGTTCGTTTCTGTTTTGTTTTTTTTTGCTCTCTCCTCAGGTTGGAGCTACGATGTCACAGACAAGAGGAGCTCAAAGCCTCGGGTGAAATCCTACGGGGCAAACTTCTCCTGGAACAAGAGGACCAGGAGGTCCGCTAAGTAAACCGAAGACACGCATCTGTTTGTCGGTTTGACCTCAGTTCAGACCTGTATCATTCTTGTCAATAAATGCAAAATTATATATATGGAAACCAAACATTTTGGTCATTATTGCTTTTATTCTTCAAACATTCACCTCATTACTGACTACCTACTCGATTTATGAAGTGTTTGCCCCGCGTTGAGTTGTGCAACAGCAAACAAAGAGGAACATATTATTACAATTAGAATCCGTTTAAAGTCTGGGATAAATAGATCTGGTGGCCAAAACCTGTGACATTTTTCCTGCGTGAGTGTTTGTTTCCATCCTGTTACCTGAATTGTTTCAGTGTTTGGAGAGCTGTATAACTGGAAAATAAATAAATAGCAACTTGGAACTTATTTTTGTCTGAAAAAGGCTAACAATTGTTTTTACTGCAACATCTGTGAGGAGTTTTATAATGAGACAACAATGACCCACATAATAAGATTATTCTCAATGAGTGATTGATTTTATATTGAAAGAAGACTCGTCAAGATCAAAATGTTTGTTTTTTCTGAGCAAGTTTAAAAGTTTAAAACCCAAAATTATTATATGTTTATTCTAATATATATTAAATCGAAGCAGAATCCTCCTCACAGATGAGAGGCCTGTGCTGAAGAATGTTTAAAGTCTCAGCTTGTAAAATAACTTGTAATGTTTAATTGAATTTCACAATAGCTGCCAGTTAATTATCTGCCCCTCGACTGATGCCAATTCAACTCCATCATGCTCCACATACCAGGATATATAAAACAAGAGGCACTTCAATTCAGGTTCAAAAGAGTCGAACTATTCTTTTTCACAGATCCCAGGTTTATAGCTCAATTCCAAATGGTGAAAAAGTAGTACGACCTGTAAAGCCGGAGAATTAGTCTGTCTTTGATGTGGACATGTTTTATGTGAAGCACATGCTGATGTCCATTCTTGGACTAGAAAAAGGTCTTTTTAATCCAGATATTTACCCAAAAACGTGTGTTTCTTTTATGGTTGGGGCATGTAACTCTCCTGCTCCCTGTAGAGATAAAGCTGAGATTTTTGGAAAAGCCATAGATTCTTTTAAAATGTCCAGCTATTCACACTTGGCCGTGCACTTGTTGCCAGCGCTTGTTTGTGGTCTTTGTGTTCAGTAAACAGTGGTGTTACTCTGCGCCCAGTCCCAAACTGCGTGACTGCACTGATATTCACACACCAATCATGGCCGCCTAATTGGTATAGCCCTTTGTTAATTAACGCACTGCATTGCAAATCTCTCACAGCCTTGCGCTCGCTATTTATTTTGCTCTGTCGCTCGGCACATCAAAAGAGCTGATCTGATATGAGTGTAATGGTCCATCTGAACCGCAGGACATGAATGACAGCATGTGTTGCTTTCCCCCCTCCCTCCTTTGAACTCCCCTCAGAGAGAAGCAGTGGGAGAAGAAAAAAAAAAAAAAAAAACGCTCTTGGCACAACTTTGTATCATAAAAGTTGAAAGCATTCCGGCCGTCTTGGCCTATAAGCATAATAATGTATGTGAGATGAGAGCGGCTGTGCAGTGGCATTGTTCAAACTCATCATCACAACACAAACATCAGCGACACAACGGCTCTGATCAGTCAGGACGTCAACGTTAAAGTGTGTGACAGTACACAAAGTCCCAGGGTTTCAGTCACCATGAAAACAATCATCGCATTTAAAGTATACATACATATATATGTAGTTATGTATGGAGCTTTAGATTGATGATTTATGTCTTTGAGGTTTCTGCTGCAGCTCCATTACAGAGGAGATGAGTTGTGTTTGTGGTGTCACAGTGAGCAACAGTGACAGTGATAAAAACTCACACATGCAGTAATGTACAGTAATCTACAGAGTTTGTTATCAGCAGTTTGAAACATCCTAATTAAAAACGTTGTCAGTCTAAAATCAGAGGAACAAAGATGGAGCTCATACAGTGTTGTAGATGTTCACCTTTGCTGAAGATGAAGATGTGTTGCAGCAGCTCAGAAGGTGCTATGATCTACATCATCTGTCTGATGAGGGCTGCAGCCAATCCCAGCTGACGTAGGGTGAGGGTGGGGTAGATCCTGGACAGGACATCAGTCATAACATAAGGAGACACACAAACCCACATTCACACTTATGGGTGGCTTATGGCTATGAGTCGCAACCAACCTGATGTGCATAACTTTGGACTATGTGAGGAAGTTGGAGAACCCAGAGAGAACCCACGCAGGCACAGGAAGAACATGCAAACTCCACACGGAAAAGCCCCAGGCCTGGGATTCAAACCCAGAAGTGTCTCGCTGTGAGGCCGTACCACCATGTCGCCCAGATCTACACCAGGACATGAAAGAAAAAACACAG
>OMNW01017856.1:28726-40517 GCA_900303245.1 Selene dorsalis
GGGTATTCTTTGTGTCTGCTCAAATCCAGCCAGCCATGCCAGTGAGTGGGAGAGTGAGCGCTGTCTCTGCCCCCCTGAGCCGAGTCTCTGTCCGGGTGTAATGTGAGTTTAATGACAGATTAAGTCACCTCAGCCGCGTTTGGCTCAGAGGCCTGGCTAGAAAGCCGAGCGGACCCAAACAGTGTTAACAAATCTGTCTGGGTAACTTGAGCTGCCCTAGTCCAGCCTGTAGCCCCAGACCTAGACTGCAGACGATGCGGCTGGCTGCCTGTCTGGCTGGCTGGCTCACTTGTCTGCCTGTAGCCAAGGCCCTCTTCTGGAAGACTCTGGCCCCTGCACTGGCAGACAGTCAAAAGGCCAGCAGTGACCTCTGTGCAAGTGCAGACAGGCTCAAGCTTCTCTCACTTCCCCTCCTTGCCTCCCAGACCAACAGAACACACCCAGGGGCATCTCACAGTGCAGCAAATGCCTTCTTTAGTACTATGCAACAGACAACTGATCTTACCAATGACACCAGATGACTTATTAAGTTTTCAGTACAGCTTTACAGCTGTGCACTCGTGATAACACGAGTAGTCTGAGATACTAAAGAATCCCCCATATACTTAATACCAAGTTGGTATGAACACCTTCATACAGGCCACATTTCACTGACAGGGCACATTTGATCCAGAGATTTTAATCACACAACAGGCGGACGGGATACATCGCCAAAAACACTGTCTCAGTGTTACATGACTGAAGGAACCCCATGACCTAACAGTCGGGTGCATCCACATTGGCAGTCAACAGTGTGGCCCAAACCAGTTTCTCTGAGATTAAGTCCTCCTAAGCACACTTATGCTTGCTTAAGGAATTGCGTGAGGCAGTGGGAAGGGTAAGCCACACAAGACGTGGGTTGCCAGATGGCTCCTAGGATGACCACTGGGTCATCCAGTCTAGCTTCTTCTAGGTCATACAGAGCAGGGGCCTCGCCTTGTGCATGGGAGAAAGCAGCTTATACATGCATAAGGGTGTCAAAAAATCTTTAATCACCTGTGTCTGTGTCAACTGTATTCCTGCTGCTGGAATCCAGCCATGTTAGCCACCAGGGTAAACTGTTGTGGGGAGAGCCATAAAACTCAGGAAAGCAGAGCTCTTGGCAACAGGCCTGAATAATTACAGCGACTTCTGCGTCTGACCAGTTGTGCAGAGTGGACTGTGCAACGACTGAGAACCTGCATGTGCTGGATTAAAAAAACAAACACTACACAAAATGACATTCTGCATAACTGTATTATCTGTATTATTCTGTTTTATGAATAATTGATTCACATAAATTTGCAGTTTTATGACTTTTGCAAGGTGAGTGAGTGGTCGATATCTCCTGAGCACATATCATATATTTGAGACCTTAAAAGAAGTCAAATCATTGTGATATTCAGGGCACATCATTCTTGTCGAGTGGAAATGCAGAATTTATACGCAAACCAAAACAGTCAACAAAATTAGGTGATCTGTTCCACCAAATGAGGTTTAATTGACATATCATCCAAAAATGTATTACGGGGTTTCCACGCTAACGATAAAACAAACAGTGCCACAAAATTCAGTCAGTTAGCACACGCCTGGTGCAAAGCTGAATGCTACAGAAGACAGCTGCAGCGTAGCTCGACTGTGTGAACTCCTGGACGTCAGAGGTGAGAAATTCTAATGGCGAGACAAACGCCTTCCCAATTAACTGTAGACGGCAAACACTATCATGTAGGCAATATGGAGGCCTTTTCAAAACCTTCAGGTGGATGGACTGAGCTACTTACAAACAAAAAAGCCACAACTCTGCATTTAGCGGTCAGTTTATTCTTGTGCAACAAATGCTGAAATTATGGCCATTAAAAAATCAACTATGAAAAGTTGTCCGACATGTTCTTGCACAAACATGGTAAACGTTTCAATGGAAAACTCTTTTTTTCAGAAATAATTACTTGCAGTTGTTTTTAACAGTTGCTTACATTGAGAAATACAAATGAGAATTGATGATAAACAAATTGATGATGGTGGAGGGTGTAAACTGGCCTTATGTCATAGTGGGTGAGTGGGGGAATGTATGTATTTCTATAGTTTCTAGGTAAATATCTTTAATGGCTGTAAAGGGAGTCAGGATTTGAGCTGACTGCAGAAGAGAATCTTAAATGAACTTGGACAAAAAGACTTCCTATAGAAACATTTTTTTCCCCTTCAACTTTTCTCCTATATTTCCGTCATTGAGTAATGAGAAACAATTAAGCATTTGTTGTTTGGGAAATGAGTGTGAAGTAAATGTCTTTGTATTCAAGGATATATCATGAGGTCTGACCCAGTGTCTGCAGGGAGTGGCTGCGCAGCTAGTCGGCTAAGCTTAAGCTGCGACACTGGCACCACTTCAGGCTCCTTAAGAGAACGGATGGGCATGCATGGCACGTGCACCCAGCTGCTCCCTGACCTATGCCAGATTACTACATGTGATGGTCACTGTTGGCACCGTGTCAAGTCAAGAGGATATCCTGGCAGAATAGAAACAGCTTTGGCGGCTGTCTCCTGCCACCAGCAGCCCTGCTTTGGCCTCCTGACCAACTAAACACACCAGGGAGGCAGACAGAGGCAAAGGGGGGGGGGGGAACTGACTAGATGAGAGAGAAGAAAAAGACATCTGAGCCAAGTTCCAGTCATGGAGGTGCATGATGTTGGCCACTGAAAATATATGTGAGAACACCCTCAGACAAATTTATATCCTTCACAAATTTATATCCTCTGTTGCACAGTAGTGTATGCTCAGCTTCAAAATAAATTCTGAGAATACAAACATGAAAGCAGGTGCTATTGTGCTCAAATGTCCGTCTTAAATTATAAGCGGTATTGAAAAAAATGTAAAACCTAAACACAAGTTAGACTAAAAAAATAAAGTACAAATTATTCTCTGCATTTTATCATTTTCATCGTCATGCTTTTTTTTTTCGGCTCATGGTGAGAGAGCATATCCAGGCTCACACAGACAAAGATCAAACAAGCTCACTCATGTTCATGTTCACAGCTGTAGGCAGTTTGATCCAGATTGACTGTGTGATGCTCTGTCCAGGTGCCCAGCTATTACAGACAAACAGCGTAGGAATTCATGCAAAACAGCTCCAAATATGATAAACTATCATATAAACTAAAATATTTATCATTGATTTCAATTGTTGAGAGAGAAACTGGCTTCACAACAACATACAGACAAAAACTGCCTATGTGTAAACAATATCATAGACAAAACATCAGTAAACCTTCTATAACACCTATTGCCTGTTTTCAGTGAGCCCGCATGTCGTTTTCATTTTGGTAGCTACGCCTGTCCATCTTTGCTACTTTAACTGTTACAGTCTGTTCAATCAAAAAAAAAGAAAAAAAAAATACAAAGGTTTAAAAATAAATAAACTGGCACACAGTCTAATAGAACAATATGACTTACATGACATGAGCTTTGCGATGGTATTTTCAACTGTGATTTATCAACTTCAAAACTTAAGCCATTAACTCATTGCTCTGGAGCTTCTTACTGTAATTTCCTCTGTGCTGAGTAATTCAGGTTATGCGTCTCTCTCAAGAGTGTAATGGCAGAGGTCCAAGACAACAGCGTACACTCAGTTAACATGCCATGTTCAGGATCTTTTTGATAAAACGACTGTTGTGGTTCAATGGACTTGCGCTATGCACACATATTTGGGAAATTTAAAGTCAGTCTTAGCATTCTTGCAGAGGTTAAAAGCAGAGCCAGATGTAACAGATGCAGGTTTGTTGGACACACTCCTACAGCAGATCAGTATCGTAAAAGAAAGTTAAATGACTGCTGTCAACTCTCAATTTCTCATCTAGGGCAAGATTTTTTTTTGTCTGGCTCTTGCAGCAGCCTCAGGTTCCAAAAGTCTGAGAAAAATATCAAAACTAAATTCAATGATATCAAATAATACTAATAATACCTTCCTGTTTAAGTAATAAGATCATAAAAAGAAGTACAGGAAATGTTCACTTGAGAAGATTTTGCCTTTTAGCCATGTTTGGAAAAAGCGAAAACATGAAGAGACGCCGATAAAACGAATCGCTCCAACAGATAAGTTATCCTTCAAACCCCAACCCTAACCCTTTCCTGCAGGCGACTATCAACATTTCTCTGGGAAGCAAAGAGAGCTTTACTCAATAAACTCATTGAAGAAGTAATGATTTCAGCCTTGAGCTTTTCATTTGGATTGAAACCATGTGTGCAAAAGTGACCTATGAAAAAGGAAGTAGAAAGCGGCCAAAATAGGTCTAAAAGTCAAGTGAACAGGAAAGTCGTCTAAGACGTCTGACCCAACTTTAAAGATTATTTTAGATGATAATTATCAAAATGTTTTAATGTTAAAATACATCCCTCAAAGAGTGTAGGATATGGCCTCCAATGCCCTACGTACCATGACGATCACCCTTCACAGTCATGTGTCAAAACCTCACCTCACGAGTAAGCCATATTACTGGAGGAGGAAGCATTAGGGGGTCTCTGAACTAGGGAAAGTGGCATACTCAAATATCCAAGACAATCAATTACACCATCCCTTGACATGTTGGCCCCTGTGAAGATATCAGTCACTTGAAAAGTGGCCCACACTGGCGACTGAATTGAAATGGGAGGGTAATGTGAGATCCACTTACCATATAATAGATATGCCTCTGTTTGCTTTTCCGGCTTACCTAAAGAGCCTTAAAGACATGAGAAAGCCTGGAGGTCCCCAAGAGGGGAACACTTGGGAAGCCTGTGAAAAAACAAACATTGCACCACAAACTGTGGGAGGTGTCAAGTGAAACAGCCCACTGGCCAGTAAGTAAAACCTAAAGCCTATTTAAAAAAGGCTTTAATACCTTGGGCAATGAAGCCATGGTTTTGCATTTGAGGGGATTACTGTGGGTAGATAACATCATGATCACCTGTTAAGTGAAAGTATTGGCTGTAGGTGAGGCACATGACACTACCACCTTTGTTTTCCAGCTGCATGAAGTCAGGACCCCCCTCTGAAGGTTGTTGGGATAGCTAGCAGGTGTCATAGCACCACAAGGAGAGTATAAAAGGCTCGGCATGGTCCCTGTGCCTTGTCTCATGTCTGTAGCAATTCATGTATGTACTTGTACTATCATTCTTGCAGTTTTCAGTTGCTTCCCAACACTACAGTAGGTGCTGTGGACAAATCTAAGCACACAGCAGCTGAACTGGCTCTCTCTAAACATCTTACAATGGCTGTATGTTGCCCAAGTACAGCACACTTGGTTCCTCTATTTTAATGCTGGCACATGAGGGAGGCAGAAGCGGAAGCAATCAGCTAAGGGGTACCAAGTGGTGTAGCTGGCACACTTGAAGACCTCAATGTTTTCGAATTTTGTAATTGCAGCACTATCCACAATTACATAACTGTGGTGGCTTGTGGGTGCATGCCAGAGTGCAAAGACCCATTCAAAACCATTAGAGAAAAATTCTGAAGAAAATGCACATCCAAATTTAAAGGAACCCACAGCGACAAAGACTCTAAACCTCGAGTCCAAAAGTGGAGAGAGGGAGCAGGAGAAAGACAGAAAGATATGGACTACTTTCATTTTCTATGGAAACATTCCAGGTCTAGGGAGCACATAAAAGCATTAAGGCCACCCTGGAACCAAACCCTAGCTGCAGAACTGTTGTACCAGGGGATACAGCAGGAAACAAATTAAGACCTAAGTCCCCATGTCACAGTGCAAAAAGTGAGCTGCATTTAGATTTACTGTCCTGTTCCACTCATGTGGGACCATGGATCTCCCCAAGGCTCAGCTCAGTGCAGGTTCAAAGTGATTCACTTGCAGTGCAATCCTCTTCAAAGCCAACTGACCACTGCCAGATCAGAGCCATCCTCAGAGGCGCTGTAAATCTAAGCAAAGACTGCACAGGGGACATTCTTGCCGATCCTTTCGCTGCGCTCCTTGGAACAACGCTATTGCACTTAAGAGCCTACACATTGATAATGTCCTTTCCATATAGGCACCAATTCTTGAAATAAAACTTAAAGATGTGCCTGACAAGATTCCCATTTGGACAATGAGCAGGCTGATTGTTTTTGCTTTGTTTTTTTTTTTGTTTTTTTAACAGGAAGAGGTATATTTTTATTTTTCTTCCAGCAGATCAAATGACTTCCAAACACGCTCGCTGCTGTTACCTGTGTAAATGACCCGTGCCTAAAGTCTGGCAGTGACAACAGCAGATGCTGTCACAGATACAAACATACTTAAAAATGGGGAGATCTTGGCTGGGTGACAATTTAGTATTTATCCACTCTCGCAGAATCAAACTGTGATGATCTTATTATTATATAATTATTCTGCAAACTGTTGGTTTTTATGCATTTCAAATTAATAATTCTGATCAAGCTGTTTACATGCAAAACAAAAGCCTGGCTGGACTGGAGACTGGATCAGTTGTCAGAACAGCGTAGGAACAGACGAGTAACTGGGCCAACAGAGAAAATGAGCACATAAAACAATGGGCACATTTTCCCAAGATGGACGGTAACCTCAGAGCCATTAGTTTCTGTTATACATTAAGATCTAAAAATACAATTCTTTTCGGTTCAGGACCCTGAAAAAGATCAAGGACTGAAGGTCAGAAACCTGGTGAAGCTTCGGTCTTGAAACATGAATGACATTTTCTATAGTTAGAGTGCGGGCTGGGGGCAGAGGGGAAGGAAAACATCCGTCCTCTCATGTAGGTTGGAAAATAACTGGCAGGTTCAGTAGCAGGGACATGGCCCCTTCACCACAGGTTGACCTGTAGGACACTGAGAAAAGTCTGTAAGGGCAGAATATGTGGGATGAAGTGTGTTTGGGGGGGGCGGGGTACCCATGTTTTCATTGCCTTATTACAGATTTACAGTAACTCAATTTATTAAAGGCCAAAAGCTCCCTGACAAGGAACATCTGGTCTGTGGTACTTGAACGGGTGAGCTGGCGTCTTGCCCATGCACCCTGCTGCAGGGGCCAATGTGCCAGCACCTTCCCTTGAGCCCGCCTGCCCTCCCTCTCTTCTTCTTGTGAAGAAGGCCGCCTTGCTGAAGCAGCCCACACAGAGGGCCCTCAAAGCCCAGGAGGTCCGTCACAAGCCACCCCCTCCTCCTCCAAGACCCCCCTAGTGGGACCCTCCACCCCTTTCACTCTGAGGCCCCCCTTTCACGCTGCAGTCCTGACAGTTGACCAGCTTGAAAGCTGCAGCAGGCCCCCGCTTTAGCACACAGCACGCGGCATTACAATCAAAGTGCTCTGCAAAAGATTTAAAGCATGCGTCAAGTTGGAGTCTGAACACACACTCACACATATTTTTTCTCACTCTGACATAAACATACACACACACAAAGACACTCATCCCTATACCATGGGACCATAATATTTGAAAATCAAGGGTTTTCCTTGGCTTACATCTTCTCCTATTGGTAATCAGGACCATCTTCACATTGTTTCTGTGTGTGTCTGTTCGTGTACATGTGTGTGTGTGTTCTCACAGAGGTTTCTCACAGTAGATATGAACAAAGCAGAAAATGAGACAAAAAACTAATCAGACGGCTTGTTTGGTCAGGACACAGAACATACACTGCGTGCACCTTTTCCAGCTGTTTTGAGTGAAGTTAAAATCACTCTACACATCAGTGGTTTCTCTGTGTACAGCATACGCATAGTTACAGTGCTTTCTGGGCTCACCATCAAAAATGTGATTTGATGTACTGTAGGAAATGTGTTTATTTTTATGCCCTATTAATTCCCTCTGTTAAAAAACTGCTTCTGACTGGTTTAAATCATTACCAGGAAATCAGGAGAGTACAGCCAATTCTGAGGCCCTGCCCAAGCAACAGCAGCTCCAGCCACAGCACTAACAAACACTTTCATACGACATCTATCAAGGACGAAAGCTGTCCCGTGTGATCTTCTCATTTGTTCAGGTACTTATGCATAAAGTGAATAACGACCATCAAAATAATGGTATGTAGGACGGGAGGAACAAGAAGACTGAAACATGAAACAGAAGTCTTCCGTTGTCACCTCTGTGGAGCCCAGATGAAACTTTTGTAAAACACTGCCATTCCGTCAAGGAAACTTAAAAAAAAACAAAAAACATTAGTCATTTTGTGTTTTGTCAAAAGAGTAACTTTCAATGGATGAAAAACTCCATAGCAGAAAACCCCCAGAGATTCCCAGCGTTTGATCCCTGTGAGTCAGCAATGGAACCTGGGGGTCAAATCACATGCTGAATAGGCTTTTCGGAAGTCTTGTCCAGGCTAGTGGCGGCCGGTCGTCCGACCCTGCTTGACCAGCAGACAAAGGGAGGGCACTGACTACAATTGGGATGGGGGGGATTCTTTTCTCCTCCAATGGAAAGTCCTGTCCTCAATAGGGTCTGGCTGGCTGAATTGCGTTCCACACCGATTTTGAGAGTGAGGACCCACCGGGGTCAGGGTTCAGCATAATTTAACGCGGGCTGTGGGAAAAGGCGAGCGCGGTGCCCGCACAACCTGCCGACTGCCCTCTCACCCACAGTGCCCCTTAACCTCCCAAAGGGATGGACCACCAGCCCTGGGATGACAGGATGAGAAAGGCTGTATGGGTGGGAAAAGGAAAGAAAGCGGAGATGAAGGTGGGCGGGGAGGGCTGCACTAGCACGATGGACAAAGATGTGAGAGAGATAAACCATCAAAGAAATGAGGAGTTTCTAAGTAGCTTCACATATTGCACTTAGAACCTCTAGCACGCATTCTCTAGAGGGTAATCAATATGTGCAGCTTGACTGGTTTTCCAACTCTCGTCTCCCAAGGTGGGATGGATGAAGCACTGGGTACATGTCTGTGAGACCTCTCCGACCACTGAGGGTCTGCAGTCTTTCTTCATGCAATCACTCACACACCACACGTGCAAACAGAGGTTAATAGGTGCTTGGAAATCTATGCTACAGTACATCTAAAAGTGTCATTTATGAAAGAGTCAGATACAGTTAGTAGCTAAAACATCTGGACGTAAAACAACCTCCTGAGGAGTGTAGCTTGACATCAGGGCCACCTAGGAAGTTTGCATGGAAATATGCTTACACATTTTCTCCGTCATCCACACTGATTTTTTTTTTCCTCCAAGCACTTTCTGGTCACCATCAGCAGGAGTGACAACCATACTGCTATTTCCTTTCATTCCACGAATTTCAAGGGATACGATAACCAGACAGGACTCGGGCATTCTGTTCCGCATGCAAAATTCAAAGCTGTTGTCCGGCTTGTTAGGAAACAAAGCGTTACACAGAAATCACAGACTTTTTGTGATGAGAGTCCGATTGTGAGTTTACAAAGTTGATACCTGGCATCACTTAAATTACCCTGAGGTTACACAAATAGTCAAAAAAACTGCTAACGTGACAATATTTTGGTCTGAATAGTTGTGTTAAGATGCACAGCTAAATGATTAAATCACACCATGAAGAGCAATAACAAGTAAAATACAATGCAAGATTGAAAGGCAAACAAATGTATCACAACATAGCTTCATTGTGGCAGCTTATGCAGGAAAAGCAAGCTGTCATTGCCGTTTTAACAGAGTCATGTAAGTGCACATGGTATGACCACTGGCTGGCTGGAGACACCTCTTAAAAAACTGTCACGTGCTGCTTTACATGGAATGTCACACTTCGGGGCGCCATACAGTACACCTCATCAACTAAAAACACACTCACAAACTACACTGGATCTTCTGCAGTTTGCACGGACTGTTCACAAGCATCTCAGTGTAAAATAAAATCCGAGAGCTGCGGACTACCTCATACTTCAGATTTCTGCTATAGCTGATCATACAGTGGGTTTCCTGAAGCAATGACTTGTTTGTGCAGTGTGAAATAAAAATAAACCGCAGTTATGACAAGCATGCGTAAAGTAAATCAGTTAATTGCTACTGCCGTCCACAACAGGAAGTGAAAAATTACTTGTAAAACTGAACATGAAAAGGAAAAACAGGCAGTGGGGTGGCAAGCTGACTCTGAGCTCTTGTATCTTATTTATCTGGAGAGAATGTGTCCTCGTTTAAAGGACCAACACCTCGTTAAGTAAAAGAGGCAATGGACTAAAAGTAAAAAGTGGAACAGAGAAACAAATTGTGCATGAGATATTATTATAGCAACAAACCTCTCTCCTGCTGTCATGATGTCCAGGGCAACTTGAGCCGGCTTTCAGAGCTTTGTGATATTGTGGTCAATATGTTTATATAATGTGGATATAGAGCCATTTTGCACTTGACTAGAAATGAGGGACAGAGCTCAGCAAGGTCACCTGCTCCTCATCCATTTTTCCACTGTAGCCAGCAACTCACAAGTCGGAGGTTGGGGAGGGGAGTTGGGGGTGGGGAGGGTTGGTTGCTGACCGGCTTCAGTCTAGACGGCTCAATACGCAGTTGACTTTTTAAACCCGCTTGTCTGGAAAAAGAGCAGACGTGAGGTAAGAGGGGGGTGAGCTGCAGCAGAGAGGTGGTGGTGCATTTTGGCTGCCACAGCCAGCAGGCTATACTCGCTACGAGCAAGCAGCGAAAGAGGGGATGGGAGAAAAAGGGACAGAGAGGAAGAGAGGGGGAGAGAGAGACAGTGAGAAAGAGAAACAGACAGCGAGGCAGAGAGAGAGTCAGAGACACTATCGGAGGGAGCCATCCGAGTCGTGGCTGTGGCTCCATTGTCAAGGTCAGCGAGCCGCGGAGTAAAAAGTCACGCCACCTGACCCCCCTCCCACTCTGCCTGTCTGCTTTCCTGCTGTTCATCCCCTGTCCTCCCCCTCAGTACCTCCATCAGTCTCGTCTGCTCACTCAGCACACACGGGGAGAGAATCTGATCTCAGTGACTGCACAAAGATTCTCATCATCAACAAAATACATTTTACAATTTCCCTCTTGATGTAATTCGATTTGAATTTGGCAGATTACAGCACAAGCAGAAAGAGTTATAAAAACGACTCAACTGCAGAACATCTGAAAAGTTCCCTTCACCTCGGAGAAAAAGACAGTCAATTCCCCGAGGCTATAAAAAGACTAGAGTCATCTCTGCTGATCATGTCTCTAAATTCTGCACCAGGAATATCTGTGCAGAAGCTGGACATTTTATGTTTAGAGCACATTCATCTTCATTTGGCATCTCGAAAGAAGGGTTTTAATGGGAAATTAGACGAATACAAAAAGACGGTCTGTTTGAAATGCTGACTGCACTCGATTTGCAGTTTTCATTAGTCCCAATCTTTGGCAGACTGGCTGACAAAAATTATTTGACATTGCACAATGATCTCATCTTTACAAGACTGGCAATGAGCCCTTTTGAAAGTCCTCTTAATTATTATTCTGCAGACAGTAAAAGACAGATGAAATTGGCTCACTTCTAATTTTGCAAAATTACTTAACTCTCTTAAGGCAAAAGCAACCCACTGAAGGATACTGACATCTGCTGAATCATTTGATGGGGCTGCAGCAATCCTTTACCAATTGTCTGGTGAGTCTGAACGTTAGTGCTAGTGATTAAATCTCAACGAAAAGACTAAGAGAGGTTGTGGCTCACTGATTGCCCTTATGATGATTAAGCACTGACCGGAGCTTCTCTCGGTGATGAGGTACGTGAACAAACAAAGAGCAAGCCAACGCAACAGTGACACGCTGTGCAGCGATAAGCATAGCATCATTTTGTCGTGAGCATCATGGACCAGCTGAGGTGAGCAAACATCCCCCCCACCCCCGCCCCCCTCTACGG
>OMNW01017856.1:53547-69842 GCA_900303245.1 Selene dorsalis
ACAGCGTACTGGACTAAGCTGGTGCACTGGATTTTGTGTGCAGGTTATGCATGTGAAGTCCAGTGCAATGAAGAGCATATATATATATATATATATACACATACTCAGCTTTTTCACTGACAAGCATTACAATAGAGTTTAAATCTCACTAACACGTGTCCCTCCTGTGTGGGACGATTACAGTACTGACAGATGTGCACACAACATTATAAATCCCAGAAATGTACAGGTGTGCAAAACCCAACAATCACCCCCCCTTCACCCCCACCCACACACACATACAAGCTTTAACATCTGCTTCACTTGACACATCCAACGTCACCTGTCCCTTTGATAGATTCAACAGGTAAAGCCATACTGTTGCTCTACCTGCTTGCCAATGCAGATGAGCACCTCCCACGTAACTACCTCACTCCAAACCTCCCTCTTGGCAGAGCATACCAATTTCCACCTGGATGGTCTTCAACTATGTGCCAAGAGGATATCACGGCAGCTCCATATCCTCTGTGTGACAGTGTAATTCCCTCTGCCCTGCAGCAATGTCTGCAAAACTCAGACAGTTTACATGTTCATGTAGCTACATTGCACTGGGGAAGAGTGCCTTGCCAAGTATTCTGTGCATTCATTTAATTTCTGGCACACACTGTTTAACCCCTCCAACATGAGCTGTCACAGGTGTAACAAAGTCAAAGGGAGCGGCTGCGTTTGATCTTTTTTTCAGTTCAGTGTATGGCTGTTAAACCCCAATGCTCATGATTGATTGTTGAGTCTTCTGCTTTGTTACATTTTAATACACAGCAATTGTCATTTGATTTGAGGGAAACTTCTTCATTTCAGTGCTAAACAGCAATGACTCTAATGAAAGGATATGGGATACAGGGCTGTATCAAGTTCCAGACATTATTCAACCAAGGTATGCAGAAAAAAATCTGCCATAATTAGGTAATATTGTATTTCACACTTGATTAAAGTACAAAGGAAAGTACTAAAATACATTTCAATCACTGAGATTCAACATTTAATTAAATCTGCTCAAGCACAAACCAAAACACTGACAGGTGAAGTTGTTTTAATCTGTGATGAAACACCACATGTTTTCAATTACATACAGTAAATTCCACTAAGCCACATCATCAGTATTTGACACTGTAAAAGCCTCTTCTGACACAGTGCCAGCATATTACAGTAACTTTAGGTATAATACCACCTGCATTACAAAAGCTGCTAAATGAATGAAGCACAAACTAATAACAAACTCAAGAGCAGACCGCTCAACTGTTCATTGACTGGGGAGGGGGCAGACATTAGAGTTCATTTCCAACTCAAGCAACACAAAAGACACCCACACTCCATGATTTCCATGCGAGTCATCACTGTGTAGTGCCTTACTATTTGAGTTCTGGGCTGCCCCCTATCGGAAAAGTCAAGGCTAATCTGCCCCTGTACATCTGTTGAGCTGAGCAGAACTGATGAGACAAACAGAAAGTGAAGAGTGTGTACATGCATGTGTGTATTTGCATGTTGGCTTTGCTAGATAATGTGTGTGAATGCAAGTCAAAACTAAAAGGGACTTAAGAAGAAGAAATCCCACCTCACCTGATGTCGAGCTGGATTTAGCATCAACCTTTGGACCATGAAGCCACAGGCATGCATAATGTTTGTAAATGTTTCATAGTGATCAGAGGGCTGTGGCTTGGGTTTGATATAGTTTAGAAAAATATGCCAATAGGGTGACGTGCATGTTGACCTGTTTGGATACACATGGATATTGTGGGTCACACATAAGATATGTACCAGGGTCACAATGGTGTCAATACTATTTATTTTGATGTTCATGCACATTTTAGACCCAGAGTGTACCAAAGGGTACTAAAATTACAAATTACTACTGCACAGCTGTCAGGTTTGTCTCCTGTTGTGTGTGTCAATAACTAACACAGCATTTTCCTGTCATATTTACAATGTACAATGTACAAGTACAATGACTACAGCAAACTAAATGCCTTTGGTCAAACTTGTTTAATGCTTAAATACAGACAATCCTGCACAGGGTTTTTTGAGTGCTATGTGAAAATCTTTGACAAGTTCCAACACAGTATGAAAACTGACTTGAGGATTTTGGGAAATAGGATGTTACAGCCACGAGAATGAGCCTGACACAACTAACAAACAGCTGAAGGAACAAACAGAAGCATATGTTCATCGGTTTTTTTTAAACCGATTCTCCATTGTAGACAGCCAACACCAAACACCCCCCACCCTCCACCCCAAGCTAAGGCTATCAGACAACTAAAGCTGCAAAAGTAAAATGACCTGGTGACTGTTAAAGCCCTTGGGAGAGTTTCTGTCTGGTTTCTGGGCTCATCTATCAATCCTGAGACTGGATTATAAATACTCCAGTTTTCCACAGACCAAAGCACAGGGCTAGCTTCAGATGTACACACATGACCAGGTCAAGTTTTATAGACGGCTGTGTGGATATATTTCTGAGTTAATGTTGTCAAAAAAAATCTGCATTGATAACTAACAGCTGAAGTTGAAAATACATCCACAAAATTCTGAAAGCCGCAAAACGTCATCTGTTACTCTGTTAAAGGAAAAATTATTAGGTTCGGCCACGACCTGTAATCATGTCATTTTTATCTCTAGTTTCTGAAGTCTGGGAAGATTCAGTGGATGGATCCTCCGGTTCATGTCCCCCTTCCTCTTCCCTCTCCACACACAGACTGGCTACAGCACTGTGGTCCTGCCCTCCTGGCCTGCAGGTCAGCGGATGCGCCGATTACCCACAAGTCCTTGACACAAGACAAATCTGAGCGCTTTCATCTGTGTCGGTGGGTTGCCCCTCAAAGCCTTGTTACAGGATTGGCGCTCGCCAATTAGCACAATTAGCTTTTGGCAAGCTGCCGAGGGCGTCACATGGCACCAGCTTTGCGCTGATGGTACCTGACAAGCTTGCAGATCCGTCATGTCTGCCATCACAGAGGGTGAGTTGATTTCTGGATGGGATGAGAAAATGCAGATATATCTCTAAAGTAAAACACTGCCATGCACTTACCTATGCTGTTCACAGAAAGCAAACTAAATACATCCGTACAATGTTTAGGGACTGCTAAACATTATTTTAAGTCTACCACCATGCAGCAGTAGAAAAAGCATGACAACCCTGTTCTCAATACTTATGAGGTGCAACTCAGAAAAATATGACAAATTCAGCATGAGACCAAATCACAAGCAGATGGTCTAATAAGATCAGTGACAGACACTGCAGTCATTGCTGCAGGTAACAGAAAGTCTTGAGGAAGTGTCAGTCATGCGATGGACCTGTTCAATTTCTCTTTTTGTTTTCATAAAACTGCGTAGTCATAGGATATCCTAAGATGTCATTTTGTCTTTTTAAGTCAGGGAGAGAGTTTGTTTGTGAGGCCTGGATCCCTTAATGTTTTATCCAGAATGCTCTGTTGAGAGGCTTCAATGTCAAAGTCTTTTGAAGAGATGAAAAACATTTGCAAATAAACTGGCTTTATGGGGGGAAATCCAACCCAAGCAAGGGCTACCTGCCTTTTCAGGGAAAAGATTGTACATGGGTACAGTTTAAGAGGATAACATCTGGAGGTGGTTGTGCCATGGAGGAATGCAGACGCTAGAGCACAGGCTTTGGACAGATTGCAGAGCATCATTACACCAATGTGAGGATATCTACTGTATGTGCATACCGTATACTCGACATAGCAAATTCAAGCGAATGGGAAAACTGTATATTTAAAAAGAATGTGCATTATGTAGAAACAACTCTGATAGACCACTCGGCATTATTCAGAAATTTGACTAATGATCGGGAGCCATAGCAGTTGAATATAAGCCTAAAAAGCATGAGAACAACATCAGAGTCCAAAACATTTTACATCTAAAGGAAATCATGAAAGTCGAGAACTAAAGAACCGCCATCCTCGCTGGGGCTGAACTCTATTAAAACAATCTCAAACCTAAATCTGCGTTCCAAGTCAAGAGCCACAAAAATAGAAAAAGACCACCAGAAATGCTGCAATGAAATGAGAGATGATATCCGCACAGCATTTTGAATATAGAGCAGAGTTAGAGGCAGATAATCAGGTCAAAACCAGCTATGTTTGGTAAACACTGCTTCCGAAATGAAAAAGCAAAAAAGCCACATCCCCACTCCTCTTAGGAGGAGTAGGGATATGATTAGGAAGATATAAAAAAAAAGAAGCTGGAGCTGTCCATCAGTTCCCTGTCACTAAAGCGACATCTTGGTCAGACTGTGTCCTACCCAAGCACACCTACCAAGTAGAGCTACATATAAAAACACAGGCAATGCCCGTGGCCTGGATACAATTGGTGTGCTTATAAAAGAGCTCCAGACGATGGGCAGAGCGATAAGCAGAAGGGGAGGTCTGGGGCACTGACATTCTGCCACAATGCTGTTCTCATTTGCAGCTTTGTGTTTCCTTGGCCCTCTCGCTTTTCCTCAGCCTCATCAGTGTAATCTCTGTGCCTGGCTACACTGAGTATCTTAGGTAACACTACTGGAGATCAGTATCTCCTCTCAAAACAAGAAGCCAGGAAGTGTTCCGTCTGTCATTATCACAATTCACCAAGCACTGTGGTTTTCCTCTTCACATCAAATCAATTCTTTATGGTTTCCTTCCCAGAGATTCTGTGTAACTTCATTTTTTAAACCTTTCCAGCTGAGGACAGTAAAGGAGAGGGAGAGACCGCAGCATCTGTGTGTTTTTCTGTGTGTCTGTGTGTGGTGTAGTTGGGCTGCAGCTGCATTCTTGAGGGCGAGCAGTGAATTGACCACATAACACCATGGGGTGTGTGTGTGTGTGTGTGTGTGTGTGTGCGGTTGTGTGGGTGTGTGGGAGTGTGACACAACGAGGAAGAGAGATCGTGGCGGAAAAGGTTTGTTGATGTAAAGCACGACTGTTTGATTTCCACGGGTGCGCGCACGCATGCGTACATGAGCACGTCCACACAGCTGCTCATGGATGGGCGTGTTGGAGCGACGCACCTTGTCTGACAACACTCGGGCGCATCTGGAGGTCTTGTAGAAGAGACAAGTTAAAAGAGCAGCTTAATTATCTGGCCTGAATACCAAAGACGCTAAAATGAAAACATTCCTATCTCTTCGTCTGCTCGCTCCTCCTGTTCCCGTCATGATGGCTCTTCTCCTCACAAAACAGGCAAATGTTTGCGATCCACATGAAAGCCTCAAAATTAAAAGTGTGCCAAACGCCTTATCGTCAGTTGTTAATTGCACTGAGGAGCAGTTACAGATAAAGGAAAACACAGCGACCTCGATAAACTGCATTGCAAAACTGTGCTTATGTCAGTGAAACAGGAAAATTACAAGAAAGTTCTTTCTTAAAAGTCATTATGCACAAACCTGGTTACGAAACAACTTTGGGCCTATGAGTTATTCACTGTAATCAAATCAAATGGACCACCTGAACCGGTCAGCTGCTCCAACCCTTGGGTGTTTTGGATGTTAATCTACTGAAATGATTTTAAACTAAGCAGATTGCTTGCGAAATAAAGCCACAAACAGTGACCTCATTCGACGTCTGTTGGAGGAATGAGTGTGTTCAAAATGTGCTGCTCTCTTGATCCCTAGTAACTTATTGTCATTTTTCAAACTTGTGGTTGACTCACTGTTTTCAGCTGGTTTTTAAAACAATAATTCAAGATAATTGGGAAATATTGTGGTCCTACAGGGTCAGGTTCAAGATACTTTCGTAATCATTGTCTCAAACTGTGTAAAAGGTTATGTCACATTATCTTTCCTGTTTTTTTTTCTTGAATAAATCCTTACTTAACTGTTGAAGTTCACTGTTTATTTGTCTTCCAGTGCATTACCACCACCTCCTCCTCCTTCTGTATGTAGCCTGGGATGTTAATGATACATTTAATTTTAACTGTTAAATAGATATTTTCAAATCAGATGCAGTGTTACTGTAAGTCTTTATAAAAAAATATCTCATAAATAAGTAATACACAGTATTATACACAGGCCATTGGCACCGTCATGAGGCTATGGACAACACCAATGGTTAAGTGTACTGAGTGGTTCAATTGTGGAGCAGATAAATGGGAAACGCTGCAGTCTGGTTGTCTTGTCACAACATTCAGTTTGAGCCCTGAACACAGAGACAGCGTTATCCTCTTATTGTCATGGAGAGTAGTGCCTTGGAGACTTGAGGCACAAAGGCTGGAGGAAAGTTAGCCTTAAATCTTCTTTGGGGATAGAGTTAGACATTTGCATGATGGAAGAACATCCTCAGAGGCAGGCTTCATGTTCAGCCACTGGGGTTAGGAGAGAAAATCACCTTTATGCCCGCTGGATATCAATGACTTCACTTGTATATATTTTTGCACCTTTTTGTTTTATCGTGTATAATCATACTATAACAACAACTATAACTACAAACAGGGGCAATGACAGTAAAAAAAAACAACAACCATAGCTTTGCAGCTCAGAGTGCTTTGAAAGAAAGGGGGAAAAAAGGAGGGAAAAAGGAGAGAAAGCATATTTTATGATGCAGATCAGGCTACCAGGAACTGCATAACAAAACCTCAGAACAGCAAAGCACAGAGCAGACAGGCCTGTGCTTGACAACAAAACCCTATCTGTGCCTCTTTGAGTAATAGTGAGCCAGACCTATGTAAACTTTGATTGTGAAATTTACTGGGTTGTAACTATCTGCGGTTCAGCAGGAGGAAAAAAAAAGAAAAAAGAATCAAAACACCATTTACTAGATTCCATATTTCAGATTTGCATAAACTTGAGCATGAGCACACATGTGTATCCACACACCTTCCAGGGTCATTACACCACCATATACTCACTCAAGCGGAAAAACACCCCCGTCACTTTCCCCACAGCATCCTCACTCTCTTGGTAGTTCCCAGTCAACATCCACCCCTGTCACCCTTCCTCAAAAAAATCCTTGAGGAGGTCAACTGAGAGATTAAGAGCCTTCAAATGGGGTCATGGAGATCAATGATCAAACAGAGAAGCAGGCCCAGCCCCCATGCCCCCACTCCACCCACTTTATTTCAGGAAGCTTGATAATAGAGACAAAAAGACTGGCTAACAATTACTTCCCAGCGCCATGACCCAACCACCCTCTTAATCTCTGGTGGTGGCCTCACCTATAGCTGTCACTGACAGTTCCACCAATCAGTGATCAGAACATCTCCATTAAGTGGGTGTGAATCTCAGAAAAAAGAAGGAGTACACACAAGTTCACTCTGGTCAGCGTACATTCAGAGAATAACCACCAACACTGACGAAAAGGACAGGAACCAACACAATATGAAATACTGCCCACAGTATAAAGACACTCTATAAAACATATGTTTTATATTGTGTTATAACAATGTTGGTCCATGAATCTGGAATTTGAAAGAGTTGTCAAATTATGAGACTAATATAGAAACTAAAGCAAAATGAAAACTGACATAAAAGTACCGCTCCTCATCCTTCCCACTGGGTCCCTGGGTTAAAGGATTTGGTAAAAACATGCGCTCACACCTGTTATACAGTGATCGTTTCCATCTCTCCTGCTGTGCAAGTGCTTTCTGATTTCTGTTGTGTGAATCCAGAGGCAGCACACACGCATTGGTCAAATGAGACCTCTAACATTGGAAGAACAATTTGTTGGTTGTGGGTTTTCCATCACCGTGTGAGCCACATTCCTGTGGACCACAGGAGAACAGAAAGTGGCTGCGGAGCTGCAGGGTTGGTCAGGTTGCTCCCTGCAGAAAACATGCTTTCCAGTGAGTTATAGGTTTTCATATGCTGGAGTAGGTTCAACATTTTTAGAGGTAAAAGCACACTCACTTTTATTGGGAGTTTAAAAGTGAGCAAAGAAAAAGAGAGAACATGGGAAGAGGTCAAAGATTAATTGACACATGTTTTGCCAGATCGTAAAGGAATTACCCAGTAGGTGCATGCATCACATTAAGCTATGTATACAGCCCTCTATGAGAACGAGATACAGAGCTGTACCATTTGTCACGAGGAGTACACATTTCCGACAGAAAGTTCTCACAGTCGAGTAACTGTTACAGTTTATGGCCATTATTTCACCACAATGTGTGGAGAGGCTTTGCGTGTCAAGTTTGGAGGAAGCACGGTCAGGAGGATGAATGAACGCAGATGAATGAACACTTATAATGAGTAAGAAAAGGGAGTGGTGGAAGTGAGGGAGGGCTGGGATTGAAAACTTCCTGTTTCTCCTGACACTGTAGCTGTGGGAAAAGAGGAGAGAAAGTGAACATTTATGACGAAACTAATATCTTCTCTTCCACAGCTCCAATTTTAAAGGTCTAAAAACACAATTATCACAGACCTTTACACTGAACGAATCTTTGTGCAGACACGAAGAAGAAAATAAAAGGATGTGCAGCACAGCGCAGGATGAGTGAACATCAGAAAACAGCATCTGATGAAAGAAAGTGAATATCAACATTATATCAACAAAGGGTTAAATTCAAGGCGACGGGCCAACAGTGACTTCATCTATGCAGTGCAGATGCAAAGTCGCACTTCACCACTCATCAGATGGCATCTCAGGGTATGTGTAATGCTTTCTTTCATGTCTATCACCCCCTCTTAGTGTGTGTGTAAGTGTATCACATCTATACGTATACCCAGTGTTACAATCCTAATGTCTTCATATATCTTAATACAAATGCAAAAGCATCTGATGACAGCAGTTCTCACTGTGGGATTTCCACTCTATGCTCAATTAACGTCATCATAAACTAATTTCGTCATTCACCACTGCAACAAATAAATCACCTTGTAACTGTAATTAAATGATCAAAAAAAGGGCATATTGACAATCTACAGTTTAACACTTGCGGTGAGGAAAGTTTGTGGGCAAGCCCAGTGGTGGTTTACAGTAGACCTCAACCTCTGAGAGGCTTGTTTATGCAGGGCCCTGACAACAACTGAGGAGTTGTTCTCAGCTTGCCTTGCGATTGTATCAACTGCGGTCAACAACAGCCAAGAGACAATATTGTTTTTGCGAGGAAAATTATTCCATCTAGAGTCAGCCGAAGGCAGAAAACATGGATATATATGACACCGCGTCAATGTACCCGCATGTTCCTGAAAGTGTGTGTGTGTCTGCCTGTCTGTATCTGTCAAAACATGGCAAATTGATGATTAATGATTGTTTGCATGCTGGTTGGTGAGGAGGTGAAGATTTGTCACTGTCTCTCATCCTGCTACAGTTCTGCTACAGTAGATTTTCCAGATGTTGAGGGGAGAAAGGTGCCAGATAAATGTTTGAAAACACAAACTATCAACAAAAATGGTCTTTAATTCACTTAATTGTCTTCACTGGTGGGACACAGAGAATACCCTGGAAGTGTATGACGCATTTGAGTGGGTGCTTGTCTCTGTGGTGTTACTTTGTCACAATGTATAAGCCACATCAGATTTAGCTTTGGTACACTGAAAACAGATGTGCTCCAATTCATACCAGGCATTGTTTTCCTCACATTGGAATAAAGCATAAAGGGGCCGTTCAAGCTGGATTGACTTCAGTTTGAGTGTTTGTGCCAATGAGCCAGGGACAGAAAGTGTGAAAAAGAAGAGAAAGAGTGTTTGAGGGAGTGCTTTTCCCATTCGTCATCTGGGGACTTTGACCACATCTTTTTTGTGCTTCTGTCTTTAATTTCAGAGGGAAGCTGCATCATGGTTCTCAAGGTTAGATACCACAGCCTCCCCCTTTTTTCCTGTTCACAGTATTTTTTCCTTATCTCTCTTTTCTTTTCTGTAATCTCTCTCCCTATTTCCACATGAGCCAGCTCTACCCCTCCTTTTCTTTCTCCCCCTCTCCTCTCTGTGACTCACTCTTCCATTGTTTTTCCACTCGTGCAGAGTATCATCAGTTTCTTCGCTGATAACACAAGCACCAATAGAACCACAAAGACTTCTACCTCTGTCCACAACACTGACAGCATTTTCTAAAACAAGAGCCCCTCGTGGACGCAGTCCATTAGGCCCAGCCATCCAAACAGACCTGCTTTGTTGAGGTGTTATATCAACAGGGTGACCTCCCCTCCACTCCTCCCCAGCTTCCTTGGGCCCCCCAACGGCAGGAGATTGATGTCAACAAGGAATTTAGTCCCACGTTTCCTTCTACCTCCTCCAGACCCACCCTGATCCTGAAAAACACTTGCAACCAGCACAGAGGGCCCCAGTGAGGCCTTAACAGGCCCGTTGAGCTGTATTACCCCACCGCCACCCTCTCTCACCCCACGCTCTAGCAGTGCCAGAAACACCTTTAGTCACTAACGTGACACCGTAAACAAGGTCTGCCCCAGAAAACAGCACTGGCAGTTGCAAGCATGTGTGTATGTTAAGGAAATGAGCCACCTTGTTCTGTCAACAGAGTGGTTGCTGTGAGAAGAAAGCCAACATGGAGACGTCATGTGTGTATATTGTCATCGCCAGAGGAGCTGCCAATAGAATTCAGACCAACTAAATTTGGTCTTGTTTCATGGGTGGTGCTTGCCAAACATTCACAAGAGGCAAGAACCTGCAAGGCAGCTGCTGTCTCTGGAGGTTTGCGAAATTTAAATGCAAACTGTCACAGGAGTCAGGGGTGTGTAGGCGGGACGTTTGCAAACTCCAATCCATGTTCCAATAAACCCTGAATCAATACATAATTTCATTCATCTGTGGGCCTAATCTAATTTTGCAATCTAGATCACATACAGACCTTCAAAGACAGAAACATTACATGGCCTCCTCTACACACTTGTAACATTATACACTATATAATTATTATCCATGGGAATGTGCACTTTCACATATACAGAAGGGAACCTTTTAAATGTCATGTGGGAAGTTTATATGTGACTGGCAACTGCAGACGTGAGTCCTTGTGATGACAAAAACATCACAACAAATTATGAAACAGAGACTTAAAATGAAAATAATGTGCCTCAGAGAATTCCTGCTTGGACAGAAATTACCACATTTTGCTATGGACTTTGTTAAGAACATATACCCCTTTAATTTTTTATTTTTCTGACATTGTCTTTTGTATATTCTGTATTTCATGATTTTCCAGTTTGGTTATGGCTGAAAACATTATGTACTCTACTACTCTACTACTTTAAATCCAACTACACTTCATCATCCTAAATTATCTCAGTGACAGATAACTCCAAAATAATACAGTTCAACCAACCACTATGTGTTTATGTGTTTACAAGCTCCTTAGAAGCAAACAAATGTGCAAAGTATTTCACTCTTAAAATGCTTTGTGTTTTTTCTAACAATTTTTTTTTTTTAACACAATAAACATTTTTCTGCCAAGGATTTCATCTCATGAGCCTCTGTGTACTTGTAGAAAGGAAAATGAGAATGAAGACAGTCCTAACTGTGGGAAGACCTGCAGCCTTATATCCATGCATCACATATGGTATATACAAAACCTTACGTATGACTTCTTGTTTTAATTTAGAGTGACCTGTTGAATAAACATTTAGACATGCTTAAATCATTTAAACATTTCAAAGGGATTACTACAGATGTGACCAGACTGAGTTTTCCAGAGCAAATTGTTATGGCAGATCAAAGGTTATGACTCTAAGTCAGGAGAACAATTATTTTTATTGCCTGCTTTTCTCTAATCTAGTGAGCCATTTTATAAATTCCTTCAAAGCTGCAGCATATAAAGGCCAGACTATTAAAAGTAAAGTGTTTCTGTTTCACAAATTGATATTTCCAGAGGTGAAAAAACAAACAAAAACAAAACAACATTCACCTTCAACGTTCAGTGTTACAGTGTTTGTATACTTGCTCCGTAGTCACCTACCTAATGAATAGTGCAAAGCTTGCATTAAGCGGAAGTTTCAGTGCTGTAGTTCCGCTGGCCCTAAACATCTCAGAGCAATGTGCACTGACCCTTTGTAAAAATTTTACTTAGGAAAAAGCTAATGGAAATCCTCATAAATAATGAAAACATACACATAGCATACTGGGCACATATCTTATATGCAAACCTCACAGAATACATGTATGTCCGCTTACATGTATGTCCCGATTATTTGGGTCGTGCGTAAAGAGACAGGCAGTATAACTGGCTGTAGCCTGCACAGATGCAGGAGCTAGGACTCCTTAGAGGACAGATGCTCACTAATCGATGTTTAGTGATATTTAATTTAATTATATTAAATATGTTAACCTAGTTTCCTTGGGGTTTAAAAACAGGTAACCAAAAATACAAAAAAAAAAAACATTAGTTATGCTTCATTGCATGGCTTACATTTTTAATGGTAACTGTGTTGCATATATGACAACACTGTGAACTCATAAACATCTTCAGCATAAAATTTCTCATATATACAGGTCATATAATATACTCTAATCCTAACCCTTCAGGAAATCAGCTGAAGCAGCTACACCACTAATTCATTCAGAGAGGTAATTCATAGCGCAACCATACATACTCTAGATAACCCCAATAAATGAGTGATACTGTACGTGATAAGTGTCTTCAGAAATGCAGTTTGACATGCTGTGCATAGCCTGACACTTTCAAGGTTCACTCTGGGGCCTTGCTGCCGTGCCTCCAACAACCCTGCAGCTGAAGATGATAACGCTTTAGAAATAGGAAGTGGCATATCTTTAGTTGTGCTTTTATCCTGAGCTGAGGAGACACACTGCACTTACAATGGACCAGCCAAGCCAGTGCTAAGAGTAGTTTGCCACCTGTTCCTGACATGTACCTTGGTACTTTTAGTGTAACTTTCATTTAATATTAAGTAACTCAGCTCTACAGTAGAGCACCCTGACAACCTTTATTAATAAGAAATATAAGGACTTAAATGTTCCCAAACTTCCTGGACACAAACTGTCATATTGAAGTTAGGGGGCATAATATGTAGTAGAGTAACAAAAAGCGTAGAAATTTAAATTTTCTTGCTGTCTTTTTTTTTTGTTCTTTTCTCTGAAATATTTACACAGTTCCGTTTGCAACTAGGGCACAGCAATTTAGATACACCATCATCACAGTACTCCATGGAAACACAAAGTCCCTTTGAAAGAATAAGTACTTTTTATCATGTTAGTCATTTGGTCTTTGGTGGTCCAAACCATGAATCAGGATGCTGTGTCGATTTTACTGGACATAAAACATTAAATGTTATTATTGATAGTAACTACCAGAGAGGGCTTTCTGAACATTCATGTGCTTTCCAGCTCCAACTGGAAAAGCTGAGGTGCTGTAAAAGGTTTGACCTGAAGTGTATAGATGCCAAATGCCGTACCTGAGGTGAAAGGTCCGCTAAAATGAATAGCATGGGAACTTGGGGAGAACTGAAAATAAACTCCAGGAAAAGACCCCATACGGATGTTGAGCAAATGTTTGGTTAACGTGGAGAGGGTTTGCCCTCTTGCACTCTCCAGTGGTTGAGTAGTCTTACCATTTCCACAATTTAACCATGTCATTTTTCAAAGCGTGACATATGATATGATCTTTAATGTGAGTGCACATATGATTAAGGCAGAAGGAGTGTAAGACAGTGCAGACATAATATATAAATACGACAGCTGTTATTAATGAGCACACAAGAGTTTTATTACTTTGCTCATGAACTTGATACAGAAGAGGGGTGTATGAGAAGAAGAGGAGTCAATGATTTCCTTCCGAGTTGGTCTTAAAATGTGGTTTTATCTTAGCAATGATTACTTATGAGTCACTGAACACTAAGCTCCTTCAGTGACATAGCCGTGAGTCAGATGATAATATGCACACACGGGCTTCGTCACACTCATAATGACCATGAAATTCCAAACACACAAGTGTATTTGAAAGAATATACACACACTTAGAAATCCATGCCAAATGAGTATCTGTTTTGAACCCACAACTGAGGTCAGTGCTGAGTGCAGTAGAGATTTTACAAGTGCCTTAGACTGTCACTGTTGACAGTGGAATCAAATTAATGAATTTAAGATGTTTTCACCCCTGACCACAGACTTCAAAGCCTTTTCTTAAGACTGAAGAAATAACCAGCTCATTACATTACATGTGCTCATTTAACAGATACTTTTATCCAAAGCAACTTACAAGTGAGGGACATCACTAAAGCGTCAGTGCAGGAGGAGACCTTGGTGCAAGTACAAAGTACTACAACTATTCAAGAGGTGCAAAAAAATCAGAAGTGCACTGAAAGTGCCTAACAAGTGCTAGGTAGGCATGTAAGGGTGTTAAGTGTTAGAAGAGGAGGTTTCAAAAGATTCTGCAAAAGTGCAAACAAACAAATAGAAAATGGATATCTGTGATGGTGCACAAATTTCCCCATGCTCAATTATGTTTAGCTGATAGAAGGGGACACAGTATGAAAACAGCTGCCAACTTGATCAACACACTTTACAAAAATCATTCATTGTGAACTGAGGTGGCCCTCCTAACATGGTGCAAAAAGGCCTTCGGGCGACATCTATCTCACCCCTCCGCCCCCATAAGCCAGTCTCACGTGTCATCAGTGTTTGCAAACAGTTCAGAGAAGTCAATACTTCCGGACACTGACGCAATGAGTGGTCAAATATAGCAGAGGTCATATCATGCTAAGACTGGTACAAAGTGTGGACAGTTCACAGACTGGATTAACTGGTTATGTTATGAGAGCCAACAAAGAGACCAGTGTTGTCGGGCTTAAAGCAAGCAGTTGCCATTTAAAATATCAATAAGATTAGTGGGTTTCCATGACTAAAGCGCCTTGTGCTCAAGTACAACCAATCCACACTAATTAGCTAAACTAAGTTAAACTGATTCAGGTGGAGTCATAGGTTTGTCTGAAATGCATTCAGTTTAGGTCACAGCAGAATTTGGTATACAATTTGTTCCTTTACCTATTGCATCATTGAGGGGCAGCAGTTTTGGTCGTCTAGACCAGGAAATGTAGGGTGTCCCCATTCGTGGCTTCCATCTTAGTTATCCTTCAGAAATATTAAATAGACCTCTGCAGCAAAGGTGACCGTGAATGCGAGGGAATCTCTGTGTCCTCTAAAATGTCAAAAACAAATGGTCAAATATGTACTGTTGTTCAGATGTTCACATTTCATTGACAAAAAATGCATTAGAACGTGTTCAACTCTAAGATGAGTTTGTTCAGAGTCTGCTACTTATCGCAGGTTGACTGACGCACTTTTCCTTCTCATACATTCCTGTAGCGCATGTCAGTGCATTAACTCTGATGAAGCTCAGGGTCCATGGACTTCAATGGAGCAGCATAGGATAGTTTTATTTTTCACTGCAGTGAAACTAGATGGTCATTGGATAAATGCTGCGATTTTGTCTCCCCCACGGACACTCAGCCTGGACACTGGGCTTATGCTTGATGGTTGAAGGATCTGTCTGAAGGCTGAATCCCTATTTGATTGACAGTGATTTTAAAACATACACCGGCAGCAGAGCGGAGCATTTTCGAGTTCAGTCCGATTGTGGATTTTGCAAGTGAAGTCAAGAGAAAAACTGCAGCTCAATTCTTGGTATTTGCTTGGCGATATCACCCATTTCCATTGTACATATCGTACACTGTAAATAAAATGCATCTGTACTGTTGCATTTCCTTGTTTTAGCTTAACATAACTGTCACATTTCCTTGTTCCTTCCTAGTTTGTTCATTCATTCGTACTGTATGGTAGGTTGTGTGTGTGTGCGTGTGTGTGTTTGTACTGCTATCATTGTGAGGACAGGTGTGAATTTTAAACCTTTGGAGTGAGGACCATTTTTTAAAGTGAGGACATTTAGGCCGGTCCTCACCATATTTTCATTGTAATGGCTTCTAGAGGCTGTTTTTATGCATTTCTCCAAGTTTCAGAGTGGTCGTCAGAAAGATGCCAATATGGGAAAAATGTGCGGAAAAATTTATTGTGTGGAACTGGAATCATAATTGTATATCTCACCAAACTAAAATTAAGTCAGTCAGGGTTCAGGGCCTAAGAGGCGGGAGGGAAATGGGCCCGGATCTGGTCCCGATCCCGATCCCGGTCCCGGTTCCGGTTCGGATTCCGGTCCCGGTTCCGATCCCGGTCCGGGTTCCGGTTCGGATTCCGGTCCCGGTCCCGGTCCCGGTTCGGATTCCGGTCCCGGTCCCGGTTCGGGTTCCGGTTCGGTTCCGGTTCGGGTTCCGGTTCGGATTCCGGTCCCGGTTCCGGTTCGGATTCCGGTTCGGGTTCCGGTCCCGGTTCAGGTTCGGGTTCCGGTCCCGGTTCGGGTTCCGGTCCCGGTGCGGAT
>OMNW01017872.1:2167-16651 GCA_900303245.1 Selene dorsalis
TCCACTTCTGGTGATAGAGTGCCCCTTGACCCCCGGCCTTGTAATACAGAGCACCCAAAATAAAGCTCTTTAAAGTCAGTGCCCCAGGGGTTAGTCAGGTCTCCCAGGAGCATCGGGGAAGGCGGGGGGGCCATCCAGGGGGCATGAACCCTCTCAGCCCCGACCGACACCGTCAAAACAGGCATGAGACTTCTTGAAAGGCCGTCGGCAAAAACACCTAAACAGGCCGGGTGATGGTCAGGTCAGACAACTGCTCTGTGACGCAAGTAGCACCCAGCTTGTTTACGGCAGTGAGAGTACATAAATATAAAAGACACGTACTCAAGATAACATGCTACCAGGAAAAATCTCTGATTGGTGGATAAACGAGTTTAATGTAAAATCATACTCTTAAAAAAAAAAGAGCTTCTTTCAGTCCTGAGATACATGTAGTAAAGACAAAATAACTGTGATTACTATATAATGTAGCAGTATAGACTTTCATCTCTCACTACACTGCACTCCGTGCCATATTGGTTAAGATACATCCCAGTTATAAACTATACTGTAGAGCAATTAGACCATTACTTACACTTATCCAGACACAATACATGAATTCATGTTGATGTTGAACCTGTACCAGATGTTTTATCACTTTTTGATTAACTTAGTTTTATCAATGGATGCACAGTTAGTTCCCTGTTCTTCCACATACTGAGAAAATAAATAAAAGTAAAACCCAATAATAGCAGCGGAGGCTCTGCCAACTGTAAATGAATCACAGAATGTAAGAAGACCAACGTAAGGAGCAGTGACAGGTGCTCGTCTCTGGCTACTCTTTTGGTTTTAGCATCGGAGTTGAAATCTAACCCTGAGAAGTGCCTGTGATGCTGAAGAAGGGCCCTGGCTGCTACAGAAAGCCTGCATCGACAGGCTCCGTGTGCCAAGCTCAAACTACAGCCATTCTCTGACCTCTGTAATTGTGAAGCAAAGGCAGGACCATTTACACTCAGGAGGTATAAATATCCCCCCGGTGATCTTCCATGACTCCCCCAGAGGCTCAACAGGTAGAGCGCAGCAGAAAGCCAGCTGTCGCCCGCAGGCGTCAGTCCGGATTTCTCCACCACATCATCAGTCATCCCATTTGGATCTGACACACTGCTGCTCACTGGAGGGCCCGGATCAAAGCGTATGGAGAGCGCAGCTATTCCAGCAACGTAGTTAGAGATGGGCGACAGATTAGACCAGAGATTTCTCTTCACTGTTTATAACGAGGTAGTCATTCCTTTAATATCACCGGTTGCATCAGGCGAGTGAAAGCAATGGTGCAAATCAGCGAACAGGAATGCGTCATTTCATTATCAGATTTACACGATTTTTCCATCAACTTCATGCACTACCTCACTTTTAAGGTGTCCCTGGTAATAATCTATTAATAGACTACTGCCGTTTCTCAATTAGATTTAGATGTATGATATCACATAATATGTTTTAAAGGGCTGCAAATACAGATCGTTTTCCAAATCAATTAAAGGTCTGAAAATAGTGAAAAAGGTTTAAGATGATGTCTTTAAATTGCTTTCATTTGTCCATACCACGCTCTATTAACCTTCCAACTATAAAAGACAAAGAAAAACTGTAAATATTTACAGTTTAGGGGCTGAGGTGAGATCATGTTTGGCGCTTATATGCCTCAGTTAATAGTTTAGTCTGTAAAATGCCACATTTACATCAAATTGCTTGTTTTATGTAGCAGTTTGAAAGATTTACATCAGAAAAAAAGCAGCATATTGTCACTATTAAGAGCCTGCTGTGAGCTGCAGCTGTTTTGAAGAATCATCTCAGCAGGAGATCATCCATGGTGACTATAACGGCATGTGAAGGGTTAATAAAAAAAAAATTGCCTGTTGTGATTTCAGGTCAGACAAAAAGACTCTGTGTAACGAGTCTGTTTCTAAGAAGAATGGAAAGCTCTTTGTGTCGGCAGTACCACCGCCCATACCCATGTCCCCCATCGTGGAGAAGATGGAGGGGCTGAAGGCGATCCGCAACCGTAGCAACAGCCTCCGTCTGGGTCGGCTGGCCTTCTACCGCCACCTGGAGAAGGTGGAGACCATGCGCTGTTTCTGGGAGCTCAAGCACGTGGAGCTGGAGGGAGGCAACAACCAGGTAACGTGCACTGCTTAGTTTCTGATCATCCACACACAACCATTCCACTCACTCCCTGAGAACTAGACCAGATAAAACCACTGATTCCTGAAAACACAAAACACTTTTAAGACTTGACTTGGGTCTCTGGAGTGACTCTGCCTGCCTGCTGCTGTATTCAAGCTACTAAATCAAATCTGGACTTTCTCATTTATTAAATTATGAAGGCAAAGACAAGGACTTTTACACCAGTGGCTGCCCGAAAGGTGCAAAACACAATATAATTCAACTCTTTCACAAAAAATGGTAAGAAATTACAAATGTATATTGTGCCCTCTAATGGCGACACAGCCATATGCATTGCATCTGAACTACAATCAGTAGTCTGCAGAGAAGTGATCAAAATACATCATCATACAGTGGCATAATGCGCCCTCACAAGTCAACGAGTCAACGAGCTCACTAGAGGGAGCTGCAGATCTTTTAATGTTTTTTATTGCTCGTTTGAACCTCCTCAACTCAGAGCCCCTCTCACATATAAAAGCTCAGACTGAAATGAATGTTTGGCACTTGGTCAAGGACATAGAAACGCAGACACACTCAAATAGATCGACATCCAGCCACAAGATGGCGCCCTTTGGCAGTAGTCTGCTCTGACTGGAGTTACTGTAACTGACAGTCACCAACAGGAGACAATATCAATGTTACTTTCAAGTTTCTTATTTCAAATACAAACGAACTGTAAACAAATAACTCTACAGCCACAGAGCTCAACCTCCATGTTTAAAATATCACATTATATAAAACTGAAAGTGCTCATACAGTAGACCTGATACTTGAGATGACACTTTGAGCAGCTCCACACTAAATGTATATAATACTTATATAATGCATGGGCTTTGTATTATCTGCTGTTGTTGTAGCATTGAAGATTGTGTAATTTTTGGTTGCATTTGATTGGCCAGAGATGTGGAGCGGAGGCACACGTCACTGTATCCAGAGCCACTGTGTACACATGGACAGGTTAATGTTAATGTAAGACGCTAAACGGTCAAAAAGATGAGACATAAATCAAAACTGAAACCTGAATCACTTTCATTTTTTACTGTTCAATTACACTGGGCTTTTTATTTTTGCTTTTCCAACAGCCTGAGTCTCAAGTTTCTATCTACTATTAATATTATTTTAGAATATTAAAATGCACAGTTTAATCTTTGAGATAAGAAACTGAATCAGCACCGACACTACTCCACAGACGTTTGACCTACAGTATGTTTGCATTGTGAGAATTTTTACTTTATGATGTGAGTCTTATTTATTGTTTGTCTTGTCCAACTGTAAATCAGTGATGCCTCACCGTGGCCACCAGGCCGCGCTCAGAGAAATGTTTCGGGAGATAAACATAGAGGCGCTGTATGTAATTTAATACCCCCGGCCCAGTGAAAACTCTATCACCTCCCTCCATCTCTGAACGTCCGACCTCAGCTGCACCTTCACACCACCACCTCTCCTTCTTCTATTCTCTCCTCTTTTTTGTCTTTCTTCTCTCCATCCTTCACCCACCTGTGAAATAAAAACTCATTGCATGTGGTTTATCATGAGCACATCAGCCCAGTCTAGACCTCCCAGCAGGAGGTCCGACAGCTTCATTACAAACGCTGCCCCCTCCACTCTGGCTCGGTGCAGAGGTGCTGCTCAAGTTGCCACTGGGGAATACTTTCCTCCCAGGGGTCCTGCTCTGTGACCCCTGTGACCCTTGCACCCAACGCCAGCTGTTGCTGCTTGTTAAATAAAGCTAGAAGAAGTCATGTTGACACAACCTGCTAAAACCAGCCTCCTGTAAAATCTTTTTTTTAAAGGTTGTTGTTGAAAATGTTCCCCTTTGTGTTGATTTTACTAATTTCTGCAGTGCATACATCAAAATGATTTTTTTGGGGGGGAACCGAGAGGAACCCCACACTAAATCTAAACACACACGGCCACATGTTTGTTTCTCTGAGGCTGTGAATGAACGGAAATGACCAAAAAGAAGGACACAATACCGTCTCATCATCTCTTAAAGGAAACATGTAAAGGCACCATGGTTAGAAGTCCTTCATGATGCAAAGCGACAAGTTTAGCAGGGCACCAGGAAGGGACCTGATCTGCCCGAGCACAGTGGTCACATTCCACGATCCTGTATAAATCATCCGCTGCATCCAGACAGATAGTTGTCGCTACCACAGAGACACTCACAGTCCAAAAAGGAAACTCTGCAGTCCTCTGCTGACAACACTAATGGAGCGGATCTGTGCATGTTTGTCTTCTCCCCCTCCTTCCCTATACATATACACACACATATATGTATAGAAATATTCTTCCTCTCTTCCCTTCTTCCTTTTTTCACCTGGTTATTGCCAGGTACAGTTGCCCGAGCAGTGCGCACAGAGCCGGCCACTTCCACACCTGTCTAGCATCTGTCCTGTGCAGAGATAAACTTGGAATCAGCCGCACAGATGCAGGTGTTTGTTTACATGTGTGCGTGCTTGTCCACTCATTTGCCATTGTGTGCATCTGCGCACAAATGTGGCTGTTTAAGTGACTGCCTGACACATATACTTAGGAGCAACCATGCATGAAGTGCTGTGTCTGAAGTTAAAGGATACTGCAGGGGTCTCACTGACATGCCGGCCGCAGCAGCAGAAGGCATCTGATTCTGCGTATTGCAACGACACCCTGAACCCTACACCACCTGTCCAGCTCTCGTCTCCGAGACGGCATGTTCTCTCCTTTTTGGTCGCGGGGTGGGAGGCACGGAAGAAGCCGGCTGGCGGGTGAATGGGTGGGAGGCTGGGTGGGCGGGTGTCTTGACGGCACAGGACTCCTGTTCTTGTTTTGAGTCCATAGTGAGCGTTTGAGGATTCGGTCCAGAGCTGCAGGAGGCCGACTATTTGATAATCAGCACCCGCTGATGTCACCCCATGTCAACAACTTGCTGCTCGCCGCATGAGACTCCTTCACCACAGGAGGCAGAGAGGCTGAGATAAGGCAAGCGGTCTGCACAGGTGGACAGGAAGAGGAAGATTTTCATCATGGAGAACTTCCTCAGGGATAAAGACATTTGGATATTAGGGAGCGTGTGTCTGGTGGCAACTTTCCTGTGGCGACGGCTGTGGAAATTATTTTCAGTCAAGAGGAGGGGAGGGACCAAGCCATCAGACTTGCAGGTAATACGGCGAGGAAACGAGCTGGTGCTTAATGAGAACAAGTGAATCTGGAGGTGGAGCTGCAGCATGGATGCACAGAATGTAAAGAATCAACATATTGTTGTTTATTGTATTCAGCTTCAGATGGGTGAGCTCAATAAATGAGATGCTTCCACACAGGTGTAAGTTAACATCCAATCATGCTCTGAGGCTGCAGCTGGTTCTGACTTTGTGTCAAGAAAACAAGAGGAGAAGTGACTTCAAAAGAGCGTTCATTATTGATCAGTTTTACTTATCAATGGGATCAGTGATTAAAGTGATTGAGATCCGTGTGAACAGGGTCAGACATGTCGGTCCACATCTGAAGCGAGCGAGCTTTGAAATAAGTGGCTCCTCATCAGGTGTGAATGTAGGAAGTGATCATCCACAGTGACATACAGATAAGATATTATAGTAAAAACCGACAGTACAAGAGATGTGGTGCGATGACTCATCCTTCACCAGGCTGTCCACAGGCAAGCGACTGCGTGTGTGACGTGCACCAGGCCTGAATGTTTGACCCCCCATATTGAGGGGGATCCGGTGGCTCTGTTACGCTGTGTGGGGCATTTTGCTGACACAGTTTGGTTCCACCTGCCCCCATTAGGGAGAGGGGTTTGTGTTGTAAATCAATACAAAGTTGTCTCAAGTGATCACATTTATCCAGTGATGAAACATGTCTTTACTGATGGGAGCGGCCTCTTCCAGGATGACAATGCTCATCGAGTATGAAAGCGATGTGAATCACATGCTGTGTGGCCTTTTGCAGTCACCAGGTCCAACACCTGACAGCACCGTCTCAACTTCGACGTCGATATTTTTGAAGGATGGTGTTCATCCTCCACTAGGTTTGAGAATCGCTGATAAGGAGCGTTGAAGCCGTGCTTGTAATGTTCTTGCCACCAATGTGAATATGATGGTGGCAATAAACTGCAGGCCTACATTTTTACCCACTCTAATGCTGTGTGAGTGTAAAAATTGAAAAGACTGTTCACTTTTTTCCCCAACATGTGATCTATTGACAAACAGTCAGACTAAGATAGCAAACAGGTATATTTTATTATAATCTTTATGCTTTCGAAGATAATTTCCTTTCAAAACATTAAAAAATATTATTTAGATTGGATTTTTTTTTGTCTGATTTGTCAACTTCATACTCTAAAAGACTTTGGACTTTGGATTCATGTTATAAATAAATTTTATCAATGCATTTATGTAAAACTTTAACTCATGATGGAGAGTTACTGCATGAAAATGGTTTAATAATCATATCTCAGTGAGGAAAGCGTAGTGTTTAAGCTCAGTGGTGCACGTATTTATCTGCGGGGTGTATTTACGTTCAGCTTTTATTCTGAGGTCTCTGGTTATGTTGTCCAGAAAGTTGTTCCCCTTTGTGTGACGTACAGGGTTATTCTTTCATGTGTGTGTGCACAGTGCAGCTGATTCGCAGAAGTGCACATGACATGTTGCTTTTACAAAACCAGCGCACCGACAATAGTCTTTGCTGAGTGGAGCCATGTTTCATCCCTTCCTGTCAGGTGTGGTGTGGTGAGTGGAAAAGATAACGTCATCTAATATGCGTCACGCACTTGTCACCAGCAGTGACATCTACATTCTGTCCAACGCTACTTAACTCCTCCATCCGATCCAGACGAGCCAGTGCTCTCTATGCGACGCATACCGTGTCCAGTATAAACCAGTTTACTACGTTAACATAATCCAGCTGGAGGCAAATGTAATTGACTCCTCATAAAGTGTGAGAGCTGCAGTGCTTTTCTGTCAGCTCAATGGTTTCATTACTCTTCTTGTTGTCTCTGCTGGTTACAACTACATTTACAGCTACATCTGTTTCTCATTTCTACTACCTGAACCGACGTCCGAAGGCTCAGGTGGTAGAGCAGTGTGCTCACGGGTCCCATGGTCGGTGGGGTTGATCCCTGGCTCCCCCAAAACCCAGATTGTGTCAGGGAGGGCGTCCGGTGAAAGATCTGCATCTGTGGCAAATTCTCACAGGAGCAACTGAAAGAAAACAACAACGACATTGTCATTTCTACGACCTTTGATCTAAATCTGTCAACATGTCATCGCCTCAGATTTTAAACGTGTGATAAAAAATAATACATCAGACCAATCTGAAGAAATTCAAAAGTCTGAACTTTAAATTAGTCACAACTTTTTGAGCAGGTTAATCAGGTTTAAGTGAGATCTGTCCAAGGTGCTGAAACAGTCCTGTTCCTCAGATGACTGCATTTCCTTACATTGAGCTCTAATTCTGTTATAGTATGTCAGTCCCAGTGATGTGCAGCATCTTCAGCTGAACTGGGAGTGTCCTCTAACCTTAGTTTCAGATACGCACAAAACACCAGCTTGCAGCATCCTGAAAAGAAAAAAGAATATACACAGAGAACATGTGTAACTGCACCTGTTTCAATTAATTAAGTTGATAAGTAAAAACCAACCACTGAGTGTTGGTCAAAGACAGTTTATCAAGGGAGATACTGTAATCAAACAAATGGTTTTGTATGAGGCTTGAAGAGCGTAAACTGTAGCCTGTGCTAATGCGCGTGAGCATGACTAATGTGAGAAGGGCTTCTCCTGCCTCACATTCTCACACTCACAGAGCTCAGACAAAATTAGCACACAAACAAATGGAGGAGGGGGAGAAGAACAGAGCCAGTGCTGTTTCCACGTGACGATTCAATCACTGAGTCGGACACTGGCCATATTTTTGTTTTGTTTAAAGTCCGCATAAGGCAGAGTTTCTGCAGGTTTCACTGAGCGCAGTTTAGGACTTTTGAATGACATTTCATTCCTGATGCACAGTCAACTTGTTTTATTTATATAATAAAAATGTCAACAGAGATCATTTCGCCTAGATTCATTACCAAGTATATTAATTCTTAGACTTTACTATATTGACCTATAACCTGTTAATAGGTCTTATAAATGATATTACATTTCATTTTGAAACTAAGTTGCATCATTAATTTTAAGTGCATTATCTACTGTGGTGGAACGGGAGATTGGCAGCTTGAATGTGCAGCTGAGAAATCTGCAGAAATGATGAATCATATCAACGTGGAGCAAAGAGCAGAGGTACTTTTCCAGCATTTTGGGGAGATGAGAGCAAATGGATGAAATATGCAGTGTTGAGGTGGTGTTCCTAATAAAGTGCTTGGAGAGTGTATATTTACAGTTGATAATGTGGAACCACCATGTTGACCTTCTGCACTTGTACATAATAATAACTGCCTCTACAGACACCACGGAATAAAGTTGTATTGAATTTCAATACAACTGAATTGCACACTAAATCACACCGAGTCTAAAAAACTGCTCTACAAATAAAAGTGTAAATACTTGTGGCCTATGATAGATATTTTCATAATTCAAATATATCAAATAGCAACATGAAAACAACATGACGGGTTAAAGGCGTCTCTCATAGTGACGAACTTGCAGAGCATTATCACTTGATCCTGTAGCTCCACCTTGGCTTTGCAGAGCTTTAAAGCGAGTTTCACCTCTGCACTGATCCATTCAGCCTCTCCGGCCACTGTCACACTGTTGTTTGCAGAGAAAATGATCTAATACCACCCTGAAAGCAAGATATTTATCACAGGTTTCCACTTCAAATTGTCTGAAAACAGGTTTTACTTATTACCTGAATGAAAAAGGTCATGATTTCTCTGTCAACTTTATCTCCACTGCCCCCAAATGGCCAAATCCATGTACAGTTGAACCTCTTGAAAGTCTCACTTTGTGATCAGACCTTTTCACACTGCAAATATAAATGCTAGAGGAAACAAAAACAAACCCACTTTGTTGAGTGGTGCCTTGCATATGACACTGATCTGCATAGTTTGTTAATTTTACTGAATTCTGGACGGAAAGCAAAGCTATAATCAGGCCTCTATGATTAAAAACAAGAGTTGAAATGTAACCTACATGTCACATTCATAAACTTTAATCCTCTGCCATCCCGGCTCTCTGTTTTCTCCCTGTCTGTCTCGCTCTGGCATGAGGACTCCAGAGGAATGTGCTGTTTTCGCCCTGGACTCCTTTGGCCTCCTGGCTGGTGTCCACTTTCAGACATTTGCATAACTCATTACCAGCACAGTGCGAATACAGAGCGGTGGGGCCTGTCGCAATAACACAAACAAACACAACTCACACTCACACATACAAGTACAAGCCTTTCTTACTCGATGTGATGAGCTGCAGATGTTCATGTACAAGGCATGATTTATCATCTTGTGGTCGAGGTTTAAGGCCACTGAAATGCCTCCCTTGGTCCTCCCTCAATCCAAAACCTGTCAGCAGCATGCCAACAGGTAGAGACAGACAGTTATGTTTAGACTGGTACGTTAAATTTATTGTCTGAGCATGGACTGGACACCTGCCTCCGTGTGGCTGTCCGCCAGTAAAGCAGCGATTACTGTCACCTGCAACTGTAATGGTTACGATCAAACCCATCAATGCACCTGGCAAACGGTGTCGATGTCACATCATGACTGTGGCTGTGCTGCAGGTGCAGTGTAAGAAGAGCTCAGGTGTTTCAAATGTCATAATACGAGTTGTTGAAATGGTTGGAAGTTTGAATATGCTGTGAGAAGAGCCAGGTGCTGATGTTTTTACCACAATGAAAAACATATGAGCAGAAATAATTATTATCTACAGTTCTCTACTAGAGAAAAAAGTTTACTTCGTTGGCTTATATATTTATCATTTGGTCCATACAATATCAGATACTAATGAGAAAAAACACACAACACGGTGTCATGAGGCCTGAAGAAGGCCTGTTTATCTGAAGATATGTGACTGCTCTTTAATTAATATTCTGTCAATCCTAGAGTATGAATTATAACTACACCATAATACTGTCAGTGGCAAGCAAAAATGATGATGAGTGTCTAAATGTTTATCACTGTAAACTACTGTTGTTGTGTATGACAATGACGACGAGGGCACCAAATTCATGTAGGCTACGTGCTTCAGGACAGGTAACAGACAGTGGCTCTTCTCAACCAGAGTAGGCTTCCAGGACCACTAATCCTAAATAGTGTTGCTTTAAATGCAGGAAAACCTACACATGGCTCTCCACCCCTGCTTTAATAGATTAATAGATCAATTAATCAGAACCACTCCGATCTGGACAAACGACAAAAAAAACTACTAGCCCGTATTTGACAAAAAAATACACCGGAAATACATTTAATAAGTAACAGTACTGCCCTGATCCTATAATAATAAAATCACCCAAACTTAGCAAGTGACATAAATATATATAGTATAGCAGTAAACGGTCTGTTGTAGAGCACTGACACGATCAGAATCACCTTGGAAACGGCTAACTAGCATGTAGCCTAGCTTGGGTTTATTAGCCTAGCTTAACGGTCGAATCTTGTGATGCAGAAAATACGATAAAAAAAAAACATCAACAAACAAACAAGACATTCAGTCAAATAAACACGTCTGTACCGGGAACAACACTAACCGTGGTGGAAATGAAGCAGTTTTCTCTTGGTGAGTACATTTCCAGTTAAAAAGTTTGCTAACTTGTGCTACTGCTACTAGCTATCTAGTTCTAGTATCTAGAACGAGACGAGCCAGGTGAGGTTCCGCCATTGACTCCGTCAACGTTCACCTGTGTTCACCTGTTCTCCGTCTGTTGTTTGTCAACAACAGGATTACATTAAAAAACTACACAGCCGATTTGCACCGAACTTGTTGAATGGATGGAGAATAAGCCAGATAAAAATATATATATTTTGAGTCAGATCTATAACAAATTTCTATAAATTAGACTTTTTCCTTCTGAAATCTGGTGTGGGTGAAGGTGGACTAACTGACACACCTGGGATTAAAAAAAAAAAAAAGAAAAAGTTAAATTAGTGCCTTTCTGACGGAACATGAGTATTTTTTGAAAATCTTTTAAGGATTAATCTGCAATATTTCTAGTTTGGTAATCCTAATAAAATTGCAGTGTATAGATAAGTGTAACATAAGTGAATAAATTTGCATTTGCAGTAAGGTGAGGCTGGATGCACCACCCCATTGGTGCAATAGAGGATGACAAAGAGGAGGCACATCTGCATCTGTTACCTGTCTGAAGGATGATAATAATAGCATGAAACAATGTTTTTCTACTGTAAAGGTAAGTGTAAAACACTGTGGTATGATATTTTAGGTTCACAGCCTTGTTATATTGAAAGTGCAGAGATAGTCAATGGAAATAGACTGAAAAGACTCTGAACCGAACCTAAGGCCAACATAAAGTCAGAGATATTTGACTGCACCCTGTGTTTATGATCTGTCATCATGTAGACACAGTGGATCAGACATGGCAAACATTGATGAAGTTGTGTGATTATGTGCAGCAGTAGAGGGAGGGAGGTGAGTGGTGGTGGAGGTGAGTGGTGGTGATGGTGGGGGGGGGGCAGTAGGTCATAGTTGAAGGAAACCAGAGAGCAGCTGAGTGTGCTTCTCCTCTAAACTGCTGACAAAGGGTGTTCTCCTGTTACCTCCACATTCCCAGGTGGTCATCAGCAGGTTGTGTGCAACAGTCCAACAGTCTGCGGTCCTCCACTGGCATCTAGTGGCAGCAGGACAGAAGTGCTCTGTCCTTATAATTAGGCATGGTTTGGCTTCATTAATGCAAATTTAGATTAGACTTTTACTCAGTGGATTGATCACAAACCTTATCGAGCCTTATCTTCGTCACCGTTTGTCACAAGTGGAAAAAGCACTCACATCATTTACTGAAATAAAGGTTTAGAAATACTCTGTTAGCATCAAAATATACTTATATTGAAGGACCAAAAGTAAAAAAATGCTGTTGGATTATAAATATTAATGTATTAATGTTGTATCTTGTGAAGATGTGGCTATTTTTAAATCACGTCATATATTGCAGGGTATATCTCGTGTATTTACCCAGGGACCAATAAAGTTAGAGGTTATGTTAACTTAAAAGCCAGAATGATTAAATCATGTTAAAAATGTTCATATTTTGGTCCCATTGGCCTCATTAAAGTGACAAATTAAACATTTTTTATTTATTAGGCTGCAGCTGAGAAGCGGTGAAGAATGAGGCCCCCTGTTTAAATTCTCCTCTAAGCTCGGCTGGGGGCTTTGTGTGTGGATGTGTTTTAGTGTGCTTTGGGGCGCTGGGATTGACAGTCATTTCGCGGGGGTCAGAGGTCGCCCATTTATCCTGAATCCTCTTTCAAACACTGGTCCCGTCACGCCCAGTTGTCTGCATGTTACATCACAAGCAGCAAACTTACAGTAACCTAGGGAAGCTGGGTTGCTTCTATTTAGGTACGCACATACTTGTGTGTAGCTTATGTAACATATTTACAGGCCTTATTGCGCTCCCCGGCACAAACACACACACACACACACACACACGTATATAAACACACGCTTTGCTGGCGTCATTCGGCCACTTCTATTCCATGAAAGGAATTTTTTCAGTGTCTATCGGAGCTTATAACAGAAGTAGCTGGACGAACGTTATCGCTGCAGCTGAACTGTGAAAGTACAGACTGTCATCAGCCGCTGGTGACACAAGTAGGTTTGTGAGATAGAAAAGCAGCAGGTGGAGCCATAAACATAATGTGCGGCCTTCTTTCCACTCTCATTTACTCACCAAGGAGACAGACGTTCTCCACCAGCAACAGAAACAGCACCTTGGGAAAACAATTGGATCCATCAGTAACAATGCACATCGCAGCAGCTCCAAGCACTGTTCAAACCTACATTACATTGTCTTGGCTTCTAATCAAGATGTTTCCAAAGGAGGTTGATTGTTTCTATATCTTTTATTATTCTATTATAAAAAACAAACTGTCATTGGTGTCGTCATAGCATGATTTAAAAGATACGAATCGCTTTCTTTGGGGGTTAAATAAGGATTGAAAAACGTCATTGTCCCTGTAGAGAAATGAGTTTGGGAGTCAGGTACGGCATGTTGTTGTTGTTGTTGTTGTTGTTGCCATGATACAAACAGACAGCTTAATTTTAAAATCAAATGCACATACACTACACCTGTGTCACAATAAAAGACTAAAAATACACTTAAAATACACTATGAACTTGTGAATTGGAGCAACAGCAGAAAAAATGTATTTCAGCTGAGATTTAAAGAAAAAAAGTAATGAAAAATACACACATAAATCAAAGTTTCCCTGCGTTCGGTCAGTCGTCTCCAGTAAATCAACACATGAAGGAAAAGTCAGTATAGTAGAAACTCATTCATGTTTGGATGTGTTGTTGTTGCTTTTAGCGTTCAGCATTTCATTATGAAAGTGAAACCTGCTCCGACTTTGGGCGTTATGAATACAGTAATTTGAATGAATTTATTTTTGGTGTGTCGGAGAGTGGTGAGTCTGTCATGATGATGGTATGGAGAATCCTTTGTTGGCAGGGATGCCAGGAGAGAGGGGAAACCCTGGATGATTCAGGGGGCCCTGCAGAGCTGGACCGGGGCCCTGGAAGATGCCAGAGATCAGAGAGCTGCCACAGTGCTGTTGTCAGGTCAGCCAAGAGTTCTGGTCTATTACTGGTGCCGGCCCCCCCTCATGCACCCCTCCTTATTATGTGGTCTGTCTTGTTTGAGAAGCAGGCACAGGTTCAGCTCGTGAGCCTTGAGATCTCCCAAATCCTCCAGATGAATCAGATTCAGGTCAGGGGATCAAGTTCGAGTTTTTTCACTCAGTGCTCTTAATGTTTCGATTTTATATTTTCATATCATATGAGTTGGGAATCAGCGAATAAACCTTCAACTTCCGCCTTCATTTCGTCATTTTCCTGCCGAGCTACAGTCGTTAAATGTGGACTCAGTTCATCACAACCACAGCAGCCACATGTTTGCTGCATGTCACACAGTCTATTATTGTGGCTCGGGGGACTAAAGCTTAATTTTCAACCCTATGATGTCAGATTAATGGAGAGTCTCTGGCACCTGAATAAGCATTATGTATTGTCTGCGTCTTCCTGCTGAGTAACTCTATACGTGGTGGTGAGAGCGAGGGCAGCTCAATGCATCAGCCTCATTCCTGGACGCTGCTCCTATACCACACTGGCTCTCATCTTACCATGTAACCTTTTCTGATGGGGGGGGGGGGGG
>OMNW01017894.1:9951-23009 GCA_900303245.1 Selene dorsalis
AGGAAAAAGTCACAGTCAGAACTTGATATGCTAATACAGTAAGAGGATTGTGCAGCCTGCAGCTCGTCTGAGCAGCAGCTTGTTCCTGCTCAGGTTCTCCTCTGTCTGTCTGTCTGTCTGTCTGTCTGTCTGTCTGTCTGTCTGTCTGTCTGGGGTTGTGAGCCGCCCGCTCCGTCCTTGAGGTCCCGCCGGTGACCGAGGTGGGTCAATACCACACATGATGACATAATCACAGCATATTCCACGAGTGGCAGAAGTAGGTCAGTGTGTTAGTCGTAAAAAAAAAAAAAAAAAGCCCCTCCTCGCTCCTCGTCTGGTTTGACCTACTTCTTCTGCTGCTGCTGTTGCTGCTGTTGCCTGAAACCTCGGCTATCTGTGGCGAGCAGCACAAACTGTGAGCAGCACTAATCCCGACCACGCCGCCTCCGTCTGATATCTGTTTCAGCAGTTTGATCCTGGGTGGGCCGCCGGGTGATCATGACAGACTTTTACTGCTCCGTATTTACAGCGAGTTTGTGAGGATGTAATTAGTGTTGGTTCATGTTTATAACGGGTAGGAGGGAAAGTAGTGAGCAGTTCAGGCCACCAGACTTTGTGCATTGTCTGAACTCCACAGATGAATGTAGATTAAGCCCCCCCCCCCCAGACCTGACCTCGAACTCGATCCTCGGCCGGTCCGGTGGGATAAATCCAGGCTGCTGCTCAGTGGTCAGATCAGATAAGAGCGTAGCTGGAACCGCTCCCAGATGTGAACATGTACAAGTCAGTGTGACCGTGGAGCAGGAAACAAAACTTTCATTCATTCATTCATTCGTTCATTCATTCAGTCTGTGAAAAGACAGTTAACCGCTTTCTATTTGTCTGAATGGGGAAACGGGGAAACTGATAATTTACCAGAGTGGAACTGAATCATAATGATGTACAACATGTTGCTAAAGTTACATTCACAAACACAAAAGGTTCATTGGGTTTAACAATAACCAGAATTTCCAGTTATTGCCGTATTGTGCTATTTATCAATACAACAGAGATGTTGTTAGTGATAGTGATTTTCTTTTTTTTTTTTGGTCCAGTCATAAAGGAAAAAACGTGTTTGGTACAAAACCCTAGAAAAAAAAAAGTCGTCGTCATCATGTTGATATAATTTTGTGTGAAAATGAAAATGCAAAGTAATGTTCCCACTCTAATCATGACTCATCACAATATCTGGCAGCCTTTCACAATAAAGGCTGTTTTATTTGTTTGTTTTTTGCACATCATTTGAACCATAACCGACGTCTTTAAATAATGAAAATTAAGAGGTTGATGTTGATTTTATAGATTTACACCACGATATATTGGTGTCATCAGGTTTTTATGACTCGCTGTGAGGCAGTAACTACAGACCTGACGCTGCACTTGACTTCATGATGTTAAATCTCCAGTTTTCTCCTCGGAGAAGCTGGGCTGGGCTGGATTACACGGTCGTTGTTATCAGCGTCGCTGCAGACGAGTGTGGAGGAGTGAGGTTTACATTGCTGGTTGAACCTTTCACTTCTACTTAGAGCATGAAAATAGCTTCAGGCCTGATGCTGCACTTTCCTGCTCCGACCCTCGTCGTCGTCGTCTTCGTCCTGTTGTTGTACTTGAGCTCTGCTCTCTGTGTGTGTGTGGTGCCAGTTGTAGGTTTAAGAGATGATGAGGGGTGAGGAGTTATTTCACCTTAATCCTCACAAAACACCTTAAGTTTTCTACTTAAGTCTGAATCTCTGTTTGCAGCAGTGACAGAGATTTTACAGCAGGAATACTCTACAGTTTCCATGGAGACGGTTTGCATGTCCTCACAGTTGGCTTGAAGGAAAACACCCGGTGAATGACTCAGCTGACAGGTGATTGATGGACAGGAAATAATTGACTGGAAAGACTCTGTAGAGTAAAACTAAGTCAATAGAGCACAGCAGACAGATCATTGATTGGCTGCTGATCAATACAAAATCAATTCCTCTGATTCAGGCTGTTCTACTGACCTTATTATGCAGCTCTACCTGTCACTGAGGTGTCTTCAGGTCACTGTAAACTCTGCTCAGGATGTTCATCCTCTTCATTTACATATGAGATTCAGATGAGGAGAAAAAGGCCTTAGTGAACATTTTAAGAGGAAGACGTAAAGGTGAAAGGTTAAATCTTTACAGCTGGAGCTTCGTGCAGCTGGTCTCAGACCTGCAGGGTCAGATAACATCTGTAGATCAATCTTTTCTCCACCGCAGCTAAAATCACAGTAAAAATCGAGCAGAGTCACTTAAGACAGTTTCATAACACACGGTGGTGGTGGGCGATGGGTTCAATGTCTGAAAACCGACCTCCGACCTTCTCACAAACCGTCACAGAATCCGTTAAAACCCACGTCTCACCGCGGAGTTACAGCCTCCGCTCCCCCTCACGGGGCGATCGAGGGTTTGCACTGTGGTAATAAACGGGAGGAGAGTTAGTGTTTTTATTTTTTTCACAGTGCACTCACACAGACGGACGGTACAGGAAACCTCCGCCTACGAACTTTGGTACCTATAGCAACAGCACGGGAAGCAGCTTATTAGTGCCGCTCTGCATGTGTGTGTCTGTGTGTGTGTGTGTGTGTGTGTGTGTTTACAGTTTGTATTTAAACTTTCTGTCCATATTAAACCTTTTTAAAGCTTCACGATCCAGATGCAGCAGAAACACAAACATGACATTGTTGTGGAAGTGATCCGTGTGTGTGTGTGTGTGTTGTATTTGCTGCAGTTTGTTTACGTTCGCTGACGTCACACACACACACTGATGTTTAAACTGCAGTGGATGCAGAGCAGTTGATGATTCAGATGATATTAGAGATGTATCAGAGATAACTGACAAACGAACGGCCGTAGAAACACATAGTACAGATTTTATCCACAGTTAGACGTCACCGGGCTGAAATCAGTTCACACAGTCTGAGTTTAAAGGAACATGTTATCTGATGTGAAATTTGTGATTATTTCCGATATTGAATTATCTGGTGATTATTTCCTGGATTATCTGACCAGTCGACGTTCCTGTACACACGCTGTTTAAACTCTGATTAGATCCAAAGTTCATACTACAACTACAACTAAAGGTTGATTTTCTAAACTGTTTTCATAATCTTAAATCAAATTAAAGATTAATTTCATCTTATTTTTATGTAATTTTGAAGATAATCTATTTCTAAACCTCCTGATATTGACTTATTTCCTCTCTTTCTCGTTTCTAAATGTAAAACCTGACCTCAAACCAGGAATATAGAATATAATGTGTGTTGTATATATGTAACACAATACAAACTGTGTACTTTGGTAGTGCAGCAGCGCTTCACTCATGAAGCCAACAAACATGTGCTGCTGATTTTATTATAGTGACGTATGCTTCATGTTTTTTTTGACCATCATGCACTGCTGCGTCATGATTTGTCAGCAGTCGCCTTCACTGCTGTTTGTTTTTTAAACTGTGGTCCAGGATGTCGAGTTCTAGTTCTCCGCACCCCCGTAGTTTGTTCTGCCTGTGGCTTTGTTATCTAACCAGCTGTGACACAATTACCACAAACACACACACACACACACACACGTCCGTGGTGATTCACATAACCGTTCTTTTGAAAGACACAACACTCGTAGAAACTGATTACGTGGCTGCGTCGTCACCTGCGTCCTCTCACTGGACGACAGGAGAGGAAGCAGCAGCAGAATCAAACATGAGGAACAAATCTGAGTGGTGACGTTTGTAGAGGAAGCTGCCGCTGACTGGAGGACGTCCTCCGCGGAGTCTGGTCCTGATTAGAGCTGACTGACCTGGGACCTGCTGCTTTAGTTTCAGGTTTTTTATCTGGTTTCTGTCGTCAGACTCCATTTCTCTGCAGCTGCGGCATCGTCACGGTTGCGTTTTTCTCGCTGTGTCATGTTGTTGTTGAACGTACGTACGTAGGTTAACCTCGACACTTTGTTCCCTGCTGCAGGTTCTTACTGCAGAGTCTGGAGGACCTGGACTCGAGCCTCCGAAAGCTCAACTCCCGTCTGTTTGTGATTCGAGGCCAACCCACCGATGTCTTTCCCAGACTCTTCAAGGTGAGGCGTTCGTGTCCGAGCACCGGGCTGATTTTAAAACCCTCGACTTTCCTCTGTCCTCCAGTGTGTTTTATCTAACGTTGTTTCCTGTCCGTGGTCCAGGAGTGGAAGATTTCTCGTCTGTCTTATGAGTACGACTCCGAGCCGTTCGGGAAGGAGCGAGATGCAGCGATTAAGAAGCTGGCGTCCGAGGCTGGAGTGGAGGTGACAGTCCGCACCTCGCACACCCTCTATGATCTGGACAAGTGAGTCGACACCAACCCTGAGCAACCATCATCATCATCATCATCATCATCATCATTTAACCCAGCGATGACTCGAGAGCTGAACTTTGACCCTTTTCTGTTGCCGTCTCCCTCTGCAGGATCATAGAGCTGAACGGAGGTCAGTCCCCTCTCACCTACAAGAGGTTCCAGACGCTCATCAGCCGCATGGAGGCCGTCGAGGTTCCCGCTGAGTCCATCACGGCGGACATCATGGGGAAGTGCACGACGCCGCTGTCCGAGGACCACGACGACAAGTTCGGGGTCCCGTCCCTCGAGGAGCTTGGTGAGTGTGTGTGTGTGTGTGTGTGACTGTGTGTGTGTGTCACATAAAACTCCCAACCGAGCAGTCCTTTACAACAGGTTTCCTCGGCAACAGGTGGAAGCTAAGCAAGGAAACAGTCTCCATGGAAACAGAATGTTACAGCAGTAAAATGTCTTTCACTGCTGTGAATAACTTAACTAAGGAAACATTTTCACCATCAGGATAATTAAAATTAAAATAGCGGCTCAAACACTCACAGCTCTCTGTTAGTTTAGTGCAGTCGGTCCCAGTTAAAACACAGAAACACAGTTATATAAAACACAAAGATAAGATGTTAAAGACGTTTGTGTGTGTGTTTCCTCGGCAGGTTTCGACACTGAGGGTTTGTCCTCTGCCGTGTGGCCGGGGGGAGAAACTGAAGCGCTCACTCGACTGGAGAGACACTTGGAGAGGAAGGTCAGAGAGAGTCGACTCGTTTAAAACAGAACCAGTTCATTTGTCTTCCTGTGAAGTTTCTGTTTGATTTATTTCAGGCTGTTTCTACGTGTCCGTCTTGAGTTGCATCTGATCGATCAGTTGACTTTGATTTCACAGTTACATAAGATGAAGTTTTTCTAGATACGAGCGTCAACATGACAGAAACCTCGTCAGCCGCTGTGACAGAACACCACGCTGTAATGCATTTTCATATCTGACACATCTCGTCCGTGTCGCCCTCAGGCGTGGGTCGCCAACTTCGAGCGTCCCAGAATGAACGCCAACTCGCTGCTCGCCAGCCCGACGGGCCTGAGTCCGTACCTGCGCTTCGGCTGCCTCTCCTGTCGCCTCTTCTACTTCAAACTCACCGACCTCTACAGGAAGGTAGGTCATTGAATGCATCATCATCAGAGACATCTGAACATACAGGAAACAGCTTTTTTTTAATTGATTTCTTTTGAACAAACATACAGAAGCACCTAAACATTTCTCCCTACACCACCTCCTCTCTTTTTCTGGTCTTAGTTAAAAGTCGAGCTGCTCAAATATGAGTTTCATGTTTCCTAATCTGAACATTATGTTCACTGAACATTGTATTTGAGGCACAGTGAAGACTTTGGAGCTTCAGGCTGAATCTGTTTCGGCTGTTTGTGACCCAGATGTGTCAGTGAGTCCGATTTATCTCAGAAGAGTTTCCTGACATGTTTTTTAGAAATTCTGAGTGAAACCGAGTTGAAAGAGCCTCAGACGTTGAGCGCAGAGATGCATCATGGGATGGACTCGATGACAGCCATCGTTCTTAACACTTCCGACAGTCTGACAGGAGACGTCTGAGTGCGTCAAGAATAGGAATCAGCAGTGATGAAAAAATATCTGGACAAAATATATGTGAGATCTGTGGTGAAGGGAAAGATTTATCATCTCTTCAGCACCGAGTCAAACACATGAAAGAAAAGAGGAAATACCTGTACGTCTGATTTCCTCTTTTACCAGAACTCATCACGGTTATCAGTAATTAATAAATAGTGTCATTACAAGGAAAGAAGCGGTTTTATTAGTTTTTTATTTGCTTCTAAAGGTGCAGAAGTTATGAAAGTGATTTTGTTCTTGTAGAGAGGAGCTGGTTCCCTCATATAAAACACACAACTGCCAACTAGTGGTGACAAGTAGTATGACGAATCATACTCAATCATTAATCAGACGTTTCCACACAGTTTGACTCAGATTTTAAGAATGAGTGTATATGAAATTTACGGCCTTAATTTTGAACACAAAATTAAAGATAAAAATAAATTTTGATGCGTCTCCCTGTGATTTATCCACCTGTTGATCTCCTGTTGTTGTTTTTTTTTTCCACCAGGTGAAGAAGAACAGCTCTCCTCCGCTCTCGCTCTACGGTCAGCTGCTGTGGCGCGAGTTCTTCTACACGGCCGCCACCAACAACCCGTGCTTCGACAAGATGGACAGTAACCCCATCTGCGTCCAGATCCCCTGGGACCGCAACCCCGAGGCGCTGGCCAAGTGGGCAGAGGGACGCACCGGCTTCCCCTGGATCGACGCCATCATGACCCAGCTGAGGCAGGAGGGCTGGATCCACCACCTGGCCCGGCACGCCGTGGCCTGCTTCCTGACCAGAGGAGACCTGTGGATCAGCTGGGAGGAGGGCATGAAGGTACGGCAGGTTCATTACACACAGGATCAGAGGTTTATTTATATAGGTTCATATATAGATCTACTCTCCTCTCTGGTTTTATCTTCATCTGCAAAACATTGAAAGGTTTTTATATTTTGAGCTTCCAGGAGACTTTAAATGTGTTTTTTATGTGTTTGATGGTACACATCTGAGCTCCTCACCTCCGTCCTGTCCAGGTGTTCGAGGAGCTGCTGCTGGACGCAGACTGGAGCGTGAACGCCGGCAGCTGGATGTGGCTCTCCTGCAGCTCCTTCTTCCAGCAGTTCTTCCACTGCTACTGCCCCGTGGGCTTCGGCCGCCGCACCGACCCCAACGGAGACTACATACGGTGAGCTGAGTTAATCTGATCTGACCTACTCACGTCCCGCAGGTGGTCCCAGTCAGAGCTGCTGTTCACGTTGAGACACCTTTAATCTGTCTGACGCACTGTGGAGCTGAAAGTCTCATTGATCTTTAATCTGTAGATTTGATCTTGTTTTTGCAGTTTGGATGATTTATGATTAAAACCTTCCAATAAATCTTTTGAAAATCAATATTTTCCACCTTCTCAGGCTAATGAAGTAGTTTTTTGTGACTTGGCAGCTTCTTAGTGACACTTAGTTCTTCTTCTCTGATCCTCTCCACCTCCTCTCTCAGGCGCTACCTGCCCATCCTCAGAGGGTTTCCAGCCAAATACATCTACGACCCCTGGAACGCTCCGGACAACGTGCAGAAAGCTGCCAAGTGCATCATCGGGGTGCATTACCCAAAGCCCATGGTGCACCACGCGGAGGCCAGCCGCCTCAACATCGAGCGGATGAAACAGATCTACCAGCAGCTCTCCTGCTACAGAGGCCTCGGTAAAGACAAAAAAACTCTTTAGCCTCCAAGACTCATCATCTATGAATGACATTGGTCAATACTTTATCCATCAGATTCTGTTTGTAATGGTTTGCTTTGATCAAGATGAGAGGCTGCAGCATTAACCTGAGGGGATCAGGGACTACAGCATTAACTCTGATCTATTAATCACATATTTTATAATAAAAATGCATCAATATTAATCAGCAGCTGATCAATTGGGACATATTCACTCACAGATTGTGAGGACTGTAGATGAGTGTTGAGGTAAATCTCAGTGGACTTTAAAGTCGGCTTCGTCCTGGTTTCACTTTCCAGTGTTTCCTATGAAGCAAAAAGGCAGCTGCAGAAAATCATAAAACTGTCAAAGGAACATAAACTAATAAAAGGTGCAGAGTTTATGAGCTGTTTTCTGTTTTTTCCTGCGTCCTCAGGCCTTTTGGCTACAGTTCCCTCCAACTCCAATGGGAACGGGAACGGCAACGGGAACAATGAGGCGTCTTCAGATGTGATGGGATTTCACGTGGAGACGACACACGATGCAGCAGCTGCATCAGGTGAGTAACCCAACACCACCTCCTCCTCCTCCTCCTCCTCCTTCTCCATCCTTCTCCAAATTTGATTTATGCTTTTGTTTGTTTGTGTGTCTCAGGGTATCAGATGCAGGTTCACTCCCAGGGCAACTGGCAGAGTGGAGTCATGATGTACCTGCAGGGAGATCCTCAGAGCAGCATGGGCACACACCAGCAGGGTGAGGACCTGAAGCCGTCACACCAGTTATCACATGATGCCGACGGTGCTGAGGTCCAATAAGATCTCTCATAATCCTTGAATCTCTCTGTTTAGTTCCAGGTTATCCAGGCACCAGCTCCAATATGATGTGTTACACTCAAGGCACTCAGCAGATTCCTGCCCCGACCATTCAAAAAGGTGAGAACCGAGACTCGGCTACATGTCTTCTTCTACTTCTTCTTCTTCTTCTTCTGTAAAAGTACATTTTCTAAACCTTGCTGTTTTGTTTCCAGGACCTGAACATCACTCCAACAGTCAGACCAGTGGCAAACGGCACATTGAGGACTCTGGAAATGGCAAAAGCTCTAAAGTCCAGAGGCAGAGCAGTCACTAGAGAGGTGAGGTGTTCGTTCATCAGCTGCATCAAGAGTAAAGATTGAAAAAAAGAAACTTCAGGCAGGAGTTTTGCAAGTTATTAATAATTCAGATGTCAGAAAACAAAAACATTAAAACTCCTGCTCATTGCCTCTGCTAATGGAGTCTCCATAAGGGTTTAATGTTATAAATGCAGAGAGCATTAAATGACTAATGTTCCCCAGATCTGATAATGTGTGTTTTTTTAAGAGAATCAAAGTGGGCTATAAAAAAAACACTACTCCATTCCCATCCAGATGGAGATAATATATATTTTTGTTCTCATAAAAAGACCAATGTTTTTGTCTTTGAATTCTTCTCCTACTTTTGCCGTTGCTTCTGCTTTTGAAAATGACAATAAAGAAGGACAGAATGACTTTAGGTGGTTAGGGCTTCGTCTTAAACTTTTAATTACTTTATTGAAAAGTAAAAGTTAATGTCTGAAACTTTTAACAGCCTTGATTAGATTTCAGTTCTCACAGCATCGTTGTCCTCTCTCTGTCCTCACAGGAGTTTTCTGCAGACTTGCCGGGACACGCCGTGCACGCAAAGTGGACGCTAAGACTTACACGTTTTGTTAAAGCACTACAACGTTGCATGATCACACACCTTCAGGAGGAACATACAAAACCTGTCAAAAAAACAAAAACACATTCTCTCACTAAAGTTAAAAAAAGAAAAAAAAGAAAAAAAAAAAGTCTCTCAACTAATCGGACTGTATATTATCATGTGGACTGCACGACCAGGCCGGTGCTGACGTCACTGGAGACGCTGCCACACTGTGCTTATCTTTGGGTTAATATTGCCGGGACCGACGTCCTTATGTATATAATGAATTTGCTAATTTCGGCTCACATACAACTTGTACATATTTGGATATTGTATGTGTGTTTTTCTCTCTTTGTGTAGCCATAGACCCATTGATATATTTTTGATATGAGAAATCATTGTGGATGGATCTTTCTTTTTTTGGAAAAAAAATTTTCAATAAAAACGAAAGCATTTATAGACCGTCCGTTCTGGTTTCAAAAAAACAAACAAACAAACAACAACAAAAAAACAGTGAGAAATCTTGTATCTCTGCTCATACAGCCGCCTGTTGTTATGTATTCTACTTCCCGATTCTCTCCCTTTTTATGAGCCATTCAGTGTATCTATCAACAGAAGTGTATTGATCATTTCCTTTCTCTGAGTACTAGCTGGCTCGTTTTATTCCGTACCACTGTAGAGGCGATATCAGTTATGACGTTATCTATCAACTTGTTGCCCTTTGTCAATGTTATTTTTGGAGAAAAAGGTGACGGGAGTAAAGAATCCTCATATAATGGTGACCCCTCCCCCAACCCAAACCAACCCATCCCAACCACCCCCCCACATCCTTCCTGTGTAATTCCCAATAAATGTACCACTGGAGAGAACAGCTTCGTTTGCTTCTTGTTCCTTCTCAATGTGCTTGTTTGATTAAAACTGAATTAAATATACAAAAGGTTTCATGGTCTATTCTTTGATGCTCGGAGTCTGTTTGACCTTTGGATGAGAGTTCAAGTTAAATGGGATGGATGGAGAAAGATCTGATTGATCCTTAGGTGTTTGATTAAGGTTATTTCCTGCTGTCAAACTTGGAGGAACTTCTCAGGAACCCCACGGAGAACTTGGAAGGACACTGGAGTACCTCTGTCAACTTTGTCTGACTCAAAGTAAAGAGGAAGAAAATGAATGAGTGTGAGGTTTTTGACAATGAAGAACTCAAATGACACAACAGATCTTGACATTTATTGCTCATCTGCTGCTGAATTCCAGTTCACCGGTTCATTGAGTGCATTGAATCGTAGTTTACAGGTTACACAGGCAGTCACTGGAACTCATTTCCTGAACCTGCCCATATTTTCCTTAGGAGCCTTCAGCATCAAATCAAAAGACCTACAAGTCCAACACATTGGTTCAATAATAAACTTGCTCTCAATACAAGTATTTTTGGAGATTTGATCGTTCGATCTTGCCTCCCTTCTTCATGCAGTTTGCACAAAGGTGACGATGTGAACGCCTTCTTGACTTCAGGAGTCGAAGACATACAGTAGTGCAGCATCTCAACAGACGCTGATGTTCACTCCTCAGCAGATCTGAGGGGAGCTACAGGGTTGAAGAGCGGCCTCTGCTGTCTGAGGTGCAGCTTGCTGTAACTCATCTCAAAGTCCTTCTTGGTTCCCACAATAACGTCCAAGCTCCCGGAGCGTACGTCATACCCGTAGGAGGCCAGCTTCTGGATACGGTACAGCACGATCTGTGTGGTGAGCTCCATGACGTTCGGAGATTCCTTCACCTGCTCCATGCTCACGCCGACGTCCATCAACCCCTGGAAGCGTCCCATCAGGGTGGGCATGGAGTAGTACAAGATGGCGGGGCAGCGGATCACTATTTGTTTGAGTTCGTCCTGGGAGCAGGCGAGAACCCCTTCGATGTAGGCCAGCGCCTGCTGCATGGCCTCAGGCTGCAGCTCTGCGATGGAGGCTCTGAGGCTGGAGACCAGGCTGAGGAGCTCCTCCGTGGTGAAGCCCTGCTCCCGGAGGAAGCCCAGACTGTCCCTCCAGGCCTCGGCGGGCCTCAGCAGGATGTACGGGTTCTGGCTGAGGAGCTTCTGCAGCCAGATGCGCAAGTTGCCCTCATCGCCTCCGAGATCCAGGTAGGTCTCCCTCAGCGTGTGGATGACCTCCTTGTTACGCTCCACGGGCCGACAGAAGCTCTGCGGGGCGCTGGCCATCAGTTTACCGATGATACGCTTGTTCAGGCGAAGGCTCTGGAGGTAAAGGATGTTGGCCCGCTGGTTGCTATGGTGAGTCAACGTGAAGAAGGAGGCTGGGAACTTCTCAATGATGCTCATCAGCTCTCGCTTGCTGGGGCACACAGACACCCAGAGGTCTCTCTGTGCGGCCACGTCCTCGGGCCGACACAGGACAGCTTCAGGGTGAGTCTCCAGGATCTGGGCGATGGCTGTCGTGTCGGCGCCCATGTCCCTCAGCAGGTCGGCGGTTTCGCACACGTACGCAGAGCTCTCAGACAACACCCAGCCTTTGAACTTGCGGACCTTGCGGACGTCCACTGACAGTTCATAGAGGGAGTCCACCGTGTGCTGGTTTTCCAGTCTTTTGCTGTGAGAGGTCACAGTGGAGGCCGAGGCAGAGGGAGGAAGGAGCAGCCTCATCCTCGGACAGTAGGCGCACAGTGAGGCCGTAGTGACGCGAAGCATCGTTGGTCTGGAGAACAAAGAACACACAAAAATCTTGAAGCACAGTGAAGTAGAAGTGAGCAAAGTCTTGACTGATCAAGGTTTGTCCAACTTATAGAGTCCAAAACCCCCAAAATATTCAAATTATAACCATATAAGACTAAGAAAAATCAGCAATTTCAGCTTTATTATAGAGAGGCTGGGACGTCTGTCGTCTGAAATGAATGTGATTCACCTATAAAACACTGAAAAATAAAACTGAATGAAATCTGTCTAACTTGAGACTGTTTCTCTGCACAACTAGTCGACTGCTTGTGGTTTCCAGATCTTTCTCTCTCTTTCTCAAAAAAAGCTTTTCAGCAAAATCAAACCCATATGCGAGCTGTCACTCCAGTAACTAAATCATGTTCCCTTCCAGCACCAAAAATATGCAGTGCACGTTTGTTTTTTTCAGAGTCCGCTAAAGTTGTAAAATGGCTCTAAGCATGAAAAGACTACACATTAATACACATATCAGTTCATTCATGATGCATGAGTATGAGTGAACCGTGTTAACTTTGGATTATAGTGCTTTGTCTTAAACTGTCTTCCGCTTTCACAGGTTGGGACAAACATAGGGAACATTGTGTCCCTGCTGCCCTGCACATGTCAATCATACATGTTATGTATGTGTTGTGCAGCAGGACACAGCGGGGACAGCGCACGTCGAGACTACAAACCACCACGAGACACGAAGAAAGAAAAATCCGAGGTGGATCAATGAAAGCGGTTATAAAAGTGGCAGATTATGTTTGTTAGCTATTAGGGATAATAAAACAGGTTATATTACCAGTTTTTTTTTAATCCTGCTGCTGCTGCTGCTGCTGGACGACTCAGCTCAACACACCCACCAGTCCGCTTTCATAACAGCCCCAGAGCCGAGGGGGCGGAGTCACACTCAAACGCATGGGAGGCACGTGACCGCGTGCAGCCCGCGGGAAGCCGGTGTTTGATTTCCAGCCCCGCCCACCGCCGGTAAACGGCCGCCGGAGCTACTTTGACCCGGCGGACTACAGCTCTC
>OMNW01017964.1:1399-12105 GCA_900303245.1 Selene dorsalis
ATCTGAATAAAGGCAAAAATGTCCAAAACATATCTCCTGTATATAATATATTATAACCTGTCTGTGTGTCAGGCTGCGGCTGTTCCAGAAGTTTGATACCTTCAGGATCCTGGTATGTGGAGGAGATGGCAGCGTCGGGTGGGTGCTGTCAGAGATTGACGCCTTAACGCTACACAAGCAGGTACACACACAACCACACACACACACACACACACACACACACACACAATACTTTTGATTTTGGAGCTCTAGTTTAATTTTTACAGCGCTTTGAAGACGTCATGTGATCTGATCATACTGGCTTGATCATTGACCCCAGACTGTTAAGTCTTTAGAGAGGAATTTAACTGTTTATCATGACATGACCTCAGATCCAGAGGACACACCCACACCTGTCCTCCTGTCTCACCTGATGAGCTTCAGCTCTTGTCCATTACAGCGTCAGTCCGTCTGTAACAGTTCATGTGTCACTACTGTAACAACTGTGACCTCACACAGTTACACATGTAACTACACGTCGATGAGACAGTAAAGGATTCTGTCAGGTTGAGCTGAGGATCATAAAAAACTACATCACCTGACAGTCCACAGATAAGTTACTGACTCTTCAGAGGTCTGTGGTCCCTGAGGTTCAGCTCTCTGTCTGTGCTCCCTCAACAGCACCACCTGTTGCCCCGTCCCCATCCTGCCATACTTCACTTAGAATTATCTTCAATTTCACAGGATTTTTGATGCAACACAGTTTAATGTGAACTTCTGTGAAGTTTCAGGGTTATTTCTCCATCATAAATAGTACGGTTGTTCTGGTTTTGTCTGACCTCCAAAGATCCTCAGTGTCCTGATGGTTGGACAATCTGAGAAAGTGCAACCGGAGAAAGTTTCACAGCTTTTGCTTGAAAAACAACATAAACTTAAAAATGATCAAAACAATTGCCAGATCTGCTTTTTGGCGATTAAATTTTGTTCTGTTGTTGATTGATAACCTTAATGTTTCAGCTCTTGTGTTTTTATTTTTGACATATATTCATACTTGGTACTAAATAGTCTAAACCTTGTGTAAAGATTAATAATCTGTGATATACACAAAACATTTGAGAAGAAAATGACAGGAAGGATGAGTCATCACTTTTGCATGTGATTTTAAACTTGTCTCTGTTTCAGTGTCAGCTGGGCGTTCTTCCCCTTGGGACAGGGAATGATCTGGCTCGGGTTCTGGGTTGGGGTTCAGCCTGTGACGACGACACTCAGCTGCCTCAGATATTGGAGAAACTGGAGAGAGCCAGCACCAAGATGTTAGACAGGTAATATGATGTCACACTGGTAATATGATGGTGGCACATCAAGAGTAGCAAACCGAAAAACTGATTTTTTAAAATCTCCTTCCGCTGCAGGTGGAGCATCATGGTCTATGAGACCAAGTTTCCACGGCAACACTCTGCCTCCACTGTCACTGAGGACTGCAGCGATGACTCTGAGGTAACAGGAAATAACATCATGTCTTGCTGTTTCCCATTTCAGAGTTCAGTGAGGATGCTGAAAAGGTTGAAAATAACAGATCTATCGTGATTCATTCAGCTCCTATAACACTGATATGGATCTAGTTTGTCCCTCAGGGTCTCATTCAATGAACTCGGTGTCTGACATTAAGATAGTTTATAAAACATTTTAAAAAACTGAGACAAGAGATATAGTCAATCTGGGTCTGAAATAAGGAAGATGTTTTAAACCTTCAGAGACTGCTCTGACCCTGGTGTTTGTGTCTTCTCATCCAGGTCCAGCAGATCCTCACATATGAGGACTCAGTGGCTGCTCATCTGTCCAAGATCCTGACCTCAGACCAGCACTCTGTTGTCATCTCCTCTGCCAAGTAAGACCAACTGCTGTGGTCACACTCCTCCTGCTCTTCATATGTTTATGTCTACTTTATTAATTGACATCTGTGTGTGTGTGTGTCCATATATTCAGGGTTCTGTGTGAGACAGTTAAGGACTTTGTTGCTCGTGTGGGTAAGGCTTACGAGAAGAACACAGAGAGTTCAGAGGAGTCGGAGGCTATGGCCAAGAAGGTACAATATACTGTTCAATCTATCTGTCAGTGTTGAATATGTGTCTTGTATCATGTCATGTTTCTGTTGCTGACAAGTCATCCTTCTGTTGAGTTCTTTTCTGTTTCTGACGAGTTATGTTTTTTTGTGTCAGTGTGGCATCCTGAAGGAAAAACTGGACTCTCTGCTGAAGACTCTGAACGAGGAGTCTCAGGCCACCACCGTCCTCCCTTCAGTGCCTCCCCCCACCATCGCTGAGGAGCAGGAGGAGGGCGAAGGAGTTATACTGCCTCCCCCTCTCCATCATCCTCCTCCTGTTCACCCCCCACCCTGCTCGGCCCAGTGCTCCCCGCGCACCAACACCTCCTCTTCGTCTGCAGCCCTCTTCAAACCCAGAGAGCAGCTGATGCTGAGAGCCAACAGCCTGAAAAAAGCCATCAGACAGATCATTGAACACACTGAGAAAGGTCAGAGAGACCCTCATGACGTCACATACAGAAGGTCTCAGGGAGGAGGTCATTAAACCCTGTTCTATGTTCTCCAGCTGTGGACGAGCAGAACGCACAGACTCAGCAGCAGCAGGTGTTCTCCCTGAGTCGCGCCGAGGAAGAGGAGGGTCTGGTGGAGGAGGACGAGGAGGAAGAGCTGGAGGAGGACAAGATGTCTCTGCACTCGTCATACAGTGGCAAACACCGCAACACGCACAGAGGTAAAAGGCACTGCACTACCAATATCAACAGCTGTGACAGGACTGAGGGAAGGACACAGCGAGAAACAAAGATGAAGCGTAAAAACCAGACAGAGTCACAGATTTAGATCATCAGTCGCAGCTGACTGAACATCCCATCCATGGTTTGTTTTTGCACAACAGACAGGAAATCAGTTGGTCATGAATGTTATTAGTAAACACTATGAGCTGCAAACATGAAACTTAGACCAGTAACTGGAAATGATGTGCATGTGCTTTCCAAGAAAGGTGAGCCCGGTGTATCTGAAGTGACTGGCATTTCACCTCTTATTTCTGAATGTCTTTGTCCAGTCTTGTCCAGGGGTGTGAACTTGTCTGTCTGTCTGTAACTGTCTCCTCAGTCAGTAAGACGCCCTGTGAGAAGCTGATCAGCAAAGGCAGTCTGTCCTTGGGCAGTTCAGCGTCACTTCCTGTCCAGACAGGAAGCAGAGAGACCATGCCCATGCTCAACACAAAGATCCTCTATCCTGGTAAGAAGCTCTAAGGTCGATAAAAAACTGTTACTGACTATACTAGCACTAATGTTGGATGATTTTGGTGTTGCCTTTGTAGACATGCTGAAAGATGGTTCATTCACCAAGAACTCAACGATAATGATTTAAATCATGCAACATGAACGTAGCATCAGTCCATCATTGCAGCTGTCTGATGTGTATCTGTGTGTGCAGGTCTTAGAGCAGGTATCTCAGGCTCCCTGTCCAGCAGCTCTGTGATCAGCCGACTGTTGGTCAACGCCGACCCCTTCAGCTGTGACCCTGATAACATGTGAGTCTGTGTTCTCACAGTTTCAATCATAACAGTTTCATGTAAACGCTAAAGGAAGGTAGAACTGACTTCACACTTAAATTCGGATGAGATCGATGTTTTTTGAATGAAGCGTGATCACATCTTCTGTAAAGGAGACAGTACTGCTATAGAGAATTGTGAGGAGCATATGATGACCTATCACTGATCCAAACAGGTTCAAACAACAAGAACAACAACAAAAAAAATACAGGGACCAACATTTGTCTTCTTGTATTGTATATCTATATTGCATCATTGTGGGTGACAGAGTGTGTGTCTGTCTCTGTAGGGACTGCTACACTGAGAAGTGTGTCATGAATAACTATTTTGGTATCGGACTGGACGCCAAAATCTCTCTGGACTTCAACAACAAGAGGGATGAGCATCCAGAAAAGTGCAGGTACAGCAACAAACAAACCAATCTTCATATCTACTTTTTATACAGAAAGAAACTTATACAGAAAGAAACAAATTTTAAAAGCTCCTGTCTGTTTGACTGACTTAAACACTTAAACACTTCTATGACTATATGACTTTCAGGAGCCGGACAAAGAACATGATGTGGTATGGAGTTCTGGGAACCAAAGAGCTGCTGCACAGGACCTACAAGAACCTGGAGCAGAGGGTTTTACTGGAGGTGAGGTTTGATTTACACCATTAACTACAAATTAACTCAATGTGACTGCTCGCATATTCCAAAATAAAGTACAGTAGTAGATGTAAAGTAGGTTAACTCCCATTCAGAAACAATCAGTGTTGCCTTTTCTGTGATACTGAGGTCTCCAACAGGACTCCAACACAACTGTGTGTAAAAGTGGTGTGTGTGTGTGTGTGTTTGCAGTGTGATGGGCGTCCCATCCCTCTCCCTAGTCTACAGGGTATTGCGGTGTTGAACATCCCAAGTTACGCAGGAGGAACCAATTTCTGGGGAGGAACCAAAGAGGATGACGTAAGATAAGCTCCTCTACCTGTCTGTGTTTACTAAACACTGTCAGGTGATCAGTGATGTCCCAACACTTCCTGTCTCTCCCTCCTCTCATCAGACGTTCACCGCTCCGTCCTTTGATGATAAGATTCTGGAGGTGGTGGCAGTATTTGGCAGCATGCAGATGGCCGTATCCCGAGTCATCAACCTGCAACACCACCGCATTGCACAGGTGAGTTCATACCTACCTGACTGGTCCTCCTGTCTGTCTGCCCACCTCTCTGTCCACCCAGCAGCCTGACGGTCTCCTCCCTGTCTCTGTGTCTCAGTGCCGGATGGTGAAGATCACCATTCTAGGAGATGAAGGCGTTCCAGTTCAGGTGGACGGGGAGGCATGGATCCAACCTCCGGGATACATAAAGATCATCCACAAGAACCGAACCCAGACCCTGACCAGAGACAGAGTGAGTACTGCACTCAAGGGTTTATGTGTGGTTCAGGCCTGAGGATCTTCACGGTCCAGTTTAGTTGGCCTAGAACCAGACTTAGTCCATCAGCGCTGCAATACAGAGAGGTGTTTCTCATTTGAAGTCTACTCTTGTTGATATCTGTGTGATGGACCCGTCCTCACCTGCCACTGTGATCCTCCTCCACTGACTCATTTTGAGACAGCTGAGTTCAATGAATTGTTTCATTATGTCCCAGAGAACACATGGGGCTCGTTTCACTGTCAAAGAGTTGTGCTGCTCACAGTGACAAGGGGTTCATCAGTCAACAGTGGTTTTTACATCTTGTGTGTTTCAGGCTTTTGAGAGCACCCTGAAGTCATGGGAGGACAAACAGAAATGTGAGTTTCCACGGACTCCTCCTCCACAGCCCCCGCAGCCCCCCCTGTCCTCCCAGCCAGAGATCGTCTCCGCAGATGAAGCCTCACTGGTCAGTGAGTTCGGTCAGGCAGCAGGAGCGCTCATACACAGGTAAACACGGGGTTAACGTCAGCAGGGGTCAGCCCTGGTGCAACTGATTCTTACATCAGTTATTCAGTTATTTGTTATCTTTTAATATGATCAATGTATTGATCAAATGATTATACTGATGGAAGATTTGCGTATATATTAAGGGTGTCATAATAACTTTTTTGTTAAAACTAGAAATGACTATAACAGACAATCATCATCATCATCATCACCATCATCATCATTATCATGATCACAGATCAGACAGTGTTTGTTTATTTCAAATTGTTGAATATTGTAGAATCAGTGGGATACTTGTTAATTACTGATTCTGTATGTATAATAATAATAATGTTTTCTGTTTTTGCTTTGACCCCTCAGTATCCGTGAGGTTGCTCAGTCTCACCACAGTATGGAACAGGAACTGGCTCATGCTGTCAATGCCAGCTCAAAGGCCATGGACGTTGTCTACGCCAACTCCAAGAGCTCTGGGGTACGAGACACAAGGCTATGGTCTTTACTGTCCTGTCCAGGTCTTTACTGATCTGATTTCTGCTCTCTTGTTCTGGCCCTCCTATCCTGGTCTCTGCTGTCCTGGCCACACACACCTGTCCTTGGTTGTCCTCCTGTCCTGAGCTGTCTGAGGTCTGACCTCTTGTCTCTGTCTGTGTGCAGGCTCTGAGCTGCAGTGTGGTGGTTCACATGGTCAGTAACGTCAAGGCTTTACTCAGTGAGACTGAACTGCTCCTGGCTGGAAAGATGTCAATGGTAACGTCACCTCTGGATCCTCTTTAAGTCCTGTCTGTGTGTGTGTGTGTGTGTGTGTGTGGACTAAGTAAACTGTGTTTAAGTGTTTAAGTCACACCATCAGGACCAATCACCATCACTGAGTTCACTTATTCTGCTGTAGATTCTGGGCTCGCAGGTTTCATTGTCCATCTGCACTGGTCCTGCTCCTCACAGTTGTGTGTCTGTGTTTCTGCAGCAGTTGGATCCTCCTCAGCAGGAGCAGTTGAATGCAGCTCTGAACTCTGTAGCTCAGCAGCTCCGTCGTCTGGCTGAAGTTCCCTGGCTGTGTCCCGTCATTGACCCTTCTGACCACGAGGTAAACCAGGACTCTGTTAGTGCTGTTAGACATCACACTGTCAGACTGAAACTGAGTCCTGGACTGGACTGAAGCAGGATCTGGGCTGAGATGTTTTTTTTAGCACTAGAAATACAGGTTTGGTTTAAAAATTCCCTGTCTCTCTGCCTGTCTCAGGGTCCTCTCATCGACTTCTCCAAACGCAGCCGCAGTGCCAAGTTTCGTCTCGTTCCGAAGTTCAAGAAAGACAAAAACAACAAGAACAAGGAGACGTGTGCAACTCTCTCACTACCAGGTAAGCTCTCTTCCCTTCCCTTTCTGTCTCTGTCTTTCTCTGAGGTCTCTGTAGTTTCTCTGTGCTCGGGTCCTCCCTGTCAGTCTGAATCACTTCCTGTTGGTTTCTCCTCATGTCGGTGTCTTAGTTCACCAGTGGGGGACGGAGGAGGTGGGGACGTGGCTGGACTTCCTCTGTCTTACTGAGTATAAGGACATCTTTATTGGACACGATGTCCGTGGAGCTGAGCTCATCCACCTGGAGAGGAGGGACCTGAAGGTATCACGCAGTGCATGGAGGACTCATTGTATGATGGATGATTATGGACTGAGGGATGTATGGGAAGCTCTGTGATTTTGTAGCTCATTTGATCGTCTGTGTGTGCCTGTGTGTGTGTGTGTGTGTGTGTTAGGACCTGGGGGTGACGAAGGTGGGTCATATGAAGAGGATCCTGCAGGGCATCAGAGAGCTGAACAGGAACAGCAGTGCCAGCGAGGCCTGACAGCTGCCAGGTCAGTCAGCCAGCATCATCAGTCAATCATATCCATGTAGTTAACCATTGCAGTTAAAGGTCTGTGAAAAACCCACTGATACAACAGCTGAAAAGACCTGAAGACACAATAACTGACGGACTCACACTGATGAAAACTGTTGAGTTAATCTTGTTAATAATTTCAAAGATGTTTTATATCCTGTCAGGTCTGGTCTCAGGTCACTAATCTAACTTCTTGTTGTTTTAGTGACCGCTGCCTGTTCTTCTCCTACCTCTGCTGCTATTGACCACCTCATCAACCTGATCTGAGTGCTGACCTCTGACCCTGAACCAGAACTGGGTCCTTGACATTATACATAAAGACTTTTTTGCGACTGGACCCCTTTTTTGTCTGAGTGCTGGCTCTCCAAAGACCGAACCAAACTTCCTCACAGTGAGACCAGATGATCTACTAGTGCCTTGTCACCTCACTGACCAACCAATCAGCATCCAGGATGTTGAAGGTGGAGGTCTAAGTGTTCTGTCTGCAGAGGACCAGAGCCATAAAGTGACAGAGCTGAGCTGACGGAGAGTGTGGGCTGAGACAACATGCCCGTCCTCATTTGCACCATAAAAAAAGTCCCTTACCTTAACAGTTTGTTCATTATTCAGTCCCAACAGCTCACTTTGTGTTTCTATTACAAAGCTCTCATCCTGACGAGGATGATGGTGATGATGAAGAGTATCAGCTGTGGAGAAATTGACCTATAAAAGCTTAAAGACAGACAAGAGTAAATATGCGCCAGTGAGTGAGGATCTGATGAATCCAGGTCAGATCAGCTGGTTAAGATCTGCCTCTGTCCAGCAGTCTGGACCAGGAACTCACAGAGGAAAGTGCTTCAAAAACGGCTGTTGTTCCTCTGAAGCAAAGACTCAAACTGAACAAGCTTAAGGCGAGGCAGTTTTCTGTAGACGGTCACTGGACTGATGAGTCCATTGACGACACCTATATGACACCCTAGCCTCACACAGGTGTCACCCTGATGTCATTAATTTGTATGAGGTCGACATGATGTTATCACACCGGGGCGATGTGAACCCCGATGACACTGCACGTTAGAGACACAGGTGAAATGATCCCAGCTGTTCATCCATGAAAAACAAATCCTGCACGTTGATTTTCAGTGACTGACAATCTGTTGATATCCCCAGTTTCACACTTATACCCTTCGTGTAAGAACTCACACCTTCATAGGATTCTTTTAACAAATACAGTCACATTAACATAAAAACAGTTTGTGCCCAAACAACCACTGATGTGTTATTTTGAGATTATTTTCAGCCTGGAAACCTTCAGCAGAGACAGTTTGTCACATGTGGATCAGGGCTAAGAAACCAGATTTTGACAGGGTCGACTGCAGGTTTCTGCTTTTGGTGTTGGTGAGATTTTCGCGGCTTTGTGTTGAATTGTGGCAGGGTTTGAAACATATCACCAACAGCACACCTGGGGTGGGCTTTTGGGAGGTTATCTCGTCTGCATATGTTTATCATCAGTCAGTGGATAAACTTGATGTGTTTCTAGTTACTTGGGCAGTGGAAGCAGTTCTGTGCTCTGGTGGAGAGACAGGAGATGTGTGTCTTTCTTTACATTCATTCATGATCAGCTGGGATCATCCGTTTTATGTGAGGAGCTGTTAATAGTGTTTAAAATAAAAGTTAAAGTCTCTTTCTCTGTGTCCCACTCGCTCTGTCAGTCCTAAGGGGACTAGAGTCCAGATGTTTCAGGGACCAGATGTTGTTAGTGTTTGAATTTTAGTTGGACTGAAGCTTCTTTTTTTTTAGATTTATCTTTGATGTGTTGAGATGACCCAGACTAAACTCTCGACCTGGTCGGGGTCTGCACCTGAACTCTGGTGATGACGAAGTTGACAAAGAGTTGACTGAAGATGCAGCAGCGACAGTTAAATGAGCATTTCATGCAGTGGAACTCTGAAAACTGATTCGCTGCTGGTTCCTGGTGTCGGATCCTGTTCCTGAGTCGTGTTAACGTCATAACAACACAGACTTCGAATGGTTTTCTTGAGTGTGACTCCTCTGCTGTGAAACCCTGTGATGTTCCCAGGATGAGTGTGGCCTTTTATCAGCAGCTGGTTCCAGGTCAGTTTGAAGAGGTGAAACAAACAACTTTAATCAATCAGTTCTCGGACACGTGGACAATACCAGAATCGGGGCCAGAGGACCAGCTCCACAATTCTGGTGCATCACCACATGGATCATTATTGAGGTGGAACAGACAGCTGTGATGAGCTGATGTTCCTGATAAACATGAAACTTACAAACCAAAATATATCAGACTTTGCCTTAAACGTACCCTTGATCACATATCTGCCAGTCAGACCTCAGCTCCACTCGGCTCAGTGTCAAACAGGAAATATATTTTATTACTGAGTAAACAGTCACTGCCTTCAGTCGCGCTGCCTCACAACATAACTCAGTGTGTTTTATTGAGAGCTTGACATCATAATGATTTTAGTTCAGGTTCAATTCAAGTGGTTGGATTTCAGTTTTGTTTATAATGTGGAGAAGATCAAAACTTGTTGAACAAGTTATTTTGATCGTGTGTGTATGTGTGTGTGTGTGTGTGCGCGCGCGCATGTGTGTGTGTCTCCATGTGTAAACAGGATAATAGTCTAAGTTCATGTATTAAGATATATACATCCATCTTGTTCTTACATGTTTGTATCTTGTTCACCAAGGATTCATATCCTGTAAAGTTCTTATGTAAAATGTCTTGAGGAGCACGGATGCTCAGAGAGAAGCTGATATTTAGTTTTAGGAACAGCTGTATGATCTTCACTCTGCGAACAGATGTGGCGCTGCAGCAGAAGTGACTGATCCACCTGGACAGACCATGCAGGTGTTTGATAAGTGTAACACTGTTCAGTCTGTGTAGTGATTTAACTCTTAGCGTGCTGACACCTTTTAATTTCCCACAGCACTCTGCTGCAGTCAGACCATAGATCTAATTCTGACCAATAACAGATGTGTCGGTAAAAAACACATCAGTGCCTTGTTTGAGGACCGGAGTTCGTCCTCTGCTGTTTGTCCCATATGACACACATCCAATGAACTGTTGTCTCTGATCCATCCTGTGTATTTATTAGATAATTTATACATTAACAATGATACTGTACGCTGTCATACCTCTGTTTGTACATACACCCCCTGCAGGGTCGTCAGTGTAAATACATTCTGTCTTGTATAAAAAAAAACAAACATTCAAACATCTGTATGAAATAAAGTTGATGTCTAGACTGTGCAAACAGCTTCTCCTCCTCTCAAACTGTCTTTGGATCACACACAAGCCAGAGTGAAACCACCAGGGCTCATTCATTACACTCTACATAGAAAAATGGA
>OMNW01017964.1:12524-29491 GCA_900303245.1 Selene dorsalis
AGTAAAAGTAACAGTTCAATGAACTGTAATACATCAAAAGGCAAAAAGCCAACCCAGAATTTTAGATATATTTGCAGATGAATTAAAAAAAGAAAAACTGAAATACCATAGGAACATAAGTATTCAGACCCTTTCCTGTGACACTCATGTAGGTCATTCAACCACTGTCCATTTCTTTTGATCATCTTTGAGAAGGTCCTACACCTTCATTTGAGTGCAGCTCTGTTGAATTAAATAGTTTGGACATGATTTGGAAAGGTACACGTCTGTCTAAATAAGACCGTACAGCTCATGGTGCATTGAAGGCTGCAGCAATGCAGGAGGGGCTCCACCAATCTGGGCAATAAGGCAGAGCGGCCCGATGAAAGCCTCTCCTCACTCCTCTGTTTCTCTCAAAACCCCTAGGTGGTTGTTTCCAAACTCTATGCATGAAGGTTAGGTACTCCCCGACTGCAGGGGGCGGTAGCACAGTACGCAGACATATGTGGTGTGTGTGCGCATGCGCAAGGAACATACGGGTATTTCTCGAAATTGCGCTTGTACAACGCTTGCGTATCTTTTAGACGTAGGAACCCATGTGCTTTGTGAAAGTAACTACGTAAACGCAGCGTAACCGTCGTCTGTGATTTCCACTGATGTGCGCTCATCGTGTGGCCGCCGTCGTTCGTCGTGCAGCTTCACGAGAGCAGATCAACACAACTTTGCATCGGGGAAACTACTTTGAACAATTGAACGAGAGATGCCGTGGTAGCAGCCCGTGTGTGAAATAAGGTCGTTGTTAACGTTAGGAATTTACCGTGGGATTGGAGGCAGCGAGGTATGTGGTGTTTTTCTCTTTGTTAGCTAACATTTAGTTGTTAGCCGGTGTGCTAACTGGAGCATACGGCTAGCTTAGCGCTCCATTGGCGCTTGGCCTACTCAGAATCTAGACTGAAAACGTCGGCTAATATTTCCTAAACTTGGTGTGTAACTCATTTGAAAGCATCCGCTAATTTTACCGTACTCGTACGAATTGACCAAACGAGTAGTGCATTTAATCTGGTGATCTCAAAGTGAAGGTCTCTGGTTGGAAATGCGCCGAGCGGAAGCCATGTTGTTAACATCGTTGGTCGTAAAAATATCAATGGGTTTATACTCACCTGGACCAATTAGGTTTTCTGTTGTACTCAAAGCCGAGTGCCAACTTGTGGGACGTACACGTAATTACTTCATTCTAACTATTAAGTTTAGTTTGTATCATGTTCGTATTTATACTGTAATATAACAAGTACGAGGTGTTAGCCAGCCAGAGGAAACGTTGTGCCAATGTAATACAGAGATTAATTTGTGGGGGAAAGTACTGTGTAATTTATTTTTGGTTTTGCAGACGAAAATCTTAAACGTTTGAAAAACATTCGTGTGTGCTGGTTTGTTTTTTTCCTCAGTGGTGAGACACCATGGCAGCTACCTTCCCCTACCGAGGGGTCCCTGCAGGGATGCCACCAGGTGTACCACCGCCTGTGCCAGTCCCAGACTACATGTCTGAGGAAAAACTTCAAGAGAAGGGTCAGTTGGTTTTCACTAAAAACTGTAAATATATGGTATAAAACTACTGCGTTGTATCATAAATGGAAATGAGAAACATTTATAATATTAAACTTCTCCTACTCTACAGCAAGGAAATGGCAGCAGTTGCAGGCAAAGCGATACTCAGAAAAGAGAAAGTTTGGCTTTGTGGATGCTCAGAAGGAGGACATGCCGCCTGAGCACGTCCGCAAGATCATCAGGGACCATGGAGACATGACCAACAGGAAATTTCGCCATGACAAGAGGGTTTACCTTGGGTAAAGATGAACTGTTCAAAAAATAAGTGTTTCAAGTGGAAATATGACCACTGCTGTAGCTCATCATGTATCTTACCCTCTGTTTATCAGTGCCCTCAAGTACATGCCCCATGCAGTGCTGAAGCTGCTGGAGAACATGCCTATGCCCTGGGAACAGATCAGAGATGTGCCTGTCCTCTACCACATCACTGGAGCCATTTCCTTTGTGAATGAAATCCCCTGGGTCATAGAGCCAGTCTACATTGCCCAGTGGGGGTAAGAGGCAGTTTATTGTTGAGTGTTTCTAAGCATGCCATGTTGTTGAAGGTTATTGAGAAATTTGTAGTTGTGCAGTAAATTTGGCACACTTGAATTTATAATCTTTATCTCTTATCTTCTCCTCAGCACCATGTGGATCATGATGCGTCGTGAAAAGCGTGATCGACGACACTTCAAGCGGATGCGATTTCCACCATTTGATGATGAGGAGCCGCCACTGGACTATGCAGACAATATTCTCGATGTAGAACCACTGGAGGCCATTCAGATGGAGCTGGACCCTGAGGAGGATTCCTCAGTTGTGGAGTGGTTCTATGAGCATCAACCCCTCAAAGATACCGCCAAGTAAGTCGTCATGCCTACAAACCAATGTGAAGTTGTAGCATAATCTAGCAGAATCCATCAAACAATAATTCATTTGTGCTCTCCTTAGGTTTGTGAATGGCACCACTTACCGTCGCTGGCAGTTCACGCTGCCAATGATGTCCACATTGTACCGTCTGGCAAATCAGCTGTTGACAGACCTGGTGGATTTCAATTACTTTTACCTGTTTGACCTCAAGGCCTTCTTCACTTCCAAGGCCTTAAATATGGCCATCCCTGGGGGTCCAAAGTTTGAGCCACTGGTCCGGGACATCAACCTCCAGTAAGGGCCTCCTCAATTTAAGAAATGCTAGAGCCATATACATTTGTTGTAAATGTGGGAGTTAAATTATTTTCTTTATTTTTTTAATTCCAAACAAAATCATTAAGTAAGAATAGATGCTGGATGATTTCTTCTGTAGCTGATTGTTATCTTTTTCTCCCACAGGGATGAAGACTGGAATGAGTTCAATGACATCAACAAAATCATCATCCGGCAGCCCATCAGGACAGAGTACAAAATTGCTTTCCCATACCTGTACAACAACCTGCCGCATCACGTCCACCTCACTTGGTAAGAGAAAAATAATTTTTTCTGTCATGTTATGTAAAATGTCTGTCTAATTGCTCTTCCCTTTGAGGAATAAAAACAAAGATAACATCTCTCACCTTGACTTTGAGAAATGACTCAATATGACTTTACCTCTACAGGTACCACACACCAAATGTGGTGTTCATCAAGACAGAAGATCCAGATCTTCCTGCGTTCTACTTTGACCCGCTGATCAACCCCATCTCACACAGGCATTCTGTGAAGGTAAGTGTGGCAGATTATCCACCTTACACCTTTGGCAGCTGAGGACAGAGAAATAAAAACTCCTTAACATATTCAAAGCTTTGAAAGATATCCTCTTACAAAGGCGCACTCGCATTGGTCTGCTTGCCCGTGCGTAAGAACTGGAGGAATATTAAAATGAATGGTGGCTTCTCTATCACTGGCTGCTGATGCAGTTGGTCATTCACCACTCGGATATTGATTTTTCAAAATTTACAATATATGGTTCGCCATATCTGTTGCTGTTTACATCTCCACTCATAAATATCTTCCATGAATTTTTCTTGCTACCCTTTTAGAGCCAGGAGCCTCTGCCTGATGACGATGAGGAGTTTGAGCTTCCTGAGTATGTGGAGCCCTTCCTCAAAGAGACTCCACTCTACACGGACAACACAGCCAATGGCATTGCCCTGCTGTGGGCACCAAGACCCTTCAACCTCCGATCTGGCCGCACGAGGCGTGCCATTGATATCCCCCTGATCAAGAACTGGTGAGTCCACTACATGGAGAAAAATAATGCATCTATCTCAGTTATTGAATGAGAAAGGTTAAACAGGGGATGTTGAATTATTTTTACAGGTATCGTGAGCACTGCCCTGCAGGACAGCCCGTGAAAGTGCGTGTGTCATACCAGAAACTGCTGAAGTACTATGTGCTCAATGCTCTGAAACACAGACCTCCTAAGGCCCAGAAGAAGAGGTAAACGGCACTTTATTTTGATTTCCTGTTGATCTATGTTTTGATTCAAGCCATTTTCTTAAAATCGTCATCCAGTTGTTTCCTGTAAAGATTTTCTCACTTTTGTCCTTCAGGTATCTGTTCCGCTCGTTCAAGGCCACCAAGTTCTTTCAGTCCACCAAGCTGGACTGGGTGGAGGTGGGCCTGCAGGTGTGCAGACAGGGCTACAACATGCTCAATCTGCTCATCCACCGTAAGAACCTCAACTACCTGCATCTGGACTACAACTTCAACCTGAAGCCTGTCAAGACATTGACCACAAAGGTACATGCTCCAGAAGAGATCCATCTCTTGGTTTGCTTGTTTTCTGTTACAACATAATCAGCGTTGCCTTTTTAATAATTTGTTCTTGTTCGTGTCCCACAGGAGCGAAAGAAGTCAAGATTCGGCAATGCCTTCCATCTGTGCAGAGAAGTGCTCCGTCTCAGCAAGCTGGTAGTGGACAGCCACGTGCAGTACAGGCTGGGAAATGTTGATGCTTTCCAGGTTAGTTCAGCCATGAACAGTTGCACCTAGATACATGACTCGCCTTTCCTCCAGAAAGTCCAAAACAGATTGGACAAATAGAACCTCGGAGAACAATGTTGAGATACTAATGATTCTTCTTGTATACATTTCCCTCTTGTGCTCTTAAGTGCGGCCATTTTTCAAGTTTGGTTTCAGTGGATTTTGGGGTAATTTTATGTTAATTTCTCACTTGGCTAATCTCTTGTCTCTGTATTGTAGTTGGCCGATGGACTGCAGTACATCTTTGCTCACGTGGGTCAGCTGACAGGCATGTACCGGTACAAGTACAAGCTGATGAGACAAATCCGAATGTGCAAGGACCTGAAGCATCTCATCTACTACCGGTTCAACACTGTAAGTACGCACACTGTGTAGTCAGACTGCTAACTGTTCATATAAAAGGTAATTACATCAGTGTCTGTATGAAAATGTATGGTCATACACACTTCTTTAACCTAAAGTTTTACTTCATGCTTTGACCTCTCTGGTTAGGGTCCTGTTGGCAAGGGACCAGGGTGCGGCTTCTGGGCTCCAGGCTGGAGAGTGTGGCTGTTCTTCATGAGGGGCATCACTCCACTGCTGGAGAGGTGGCTGGGGAATCTGCTGGCCAGGCAGTTTGAAGGTATGCACGAACATTTTTTTATGTTTATTATTTGAGAAACAAAGTGTGTGACATTAGCATTCTGAGGAATTCCTTTCTTGAAACTTCACTGGTGGACTGAACAAATGTTTTTTGTTTGTTCGTTTTTTTTTAAATTACCTCAACAGGACGTCATTCCAAGGGCGTAGCCAAGACAGTGACCAAACAGCGTGTGGAGTCTCACTTTGACCTGGAGCTGCGTGCTGCGGTGATGCACGACATCCTGGACATGATGCCCGAGGGCATCAAACAGAACAAGGCCAGGACCATCTTGCAGCACCTTAGTGAATCGTGGAGGTGCTGGAAGGCCAACATTCCCTGGAAGGTCAGTGCATCACAGATCATCACATTGTAACAGGCAGCTTCATGGCGGAGGGTGTGATTTTGAAAGCGGTAATAAAAGGATCCCTACAGCGCAGGCCCATTGGAATTTAGGATTTGTTAGATTCCTATATGAAGAAAAAATGTCAACTGCCTGAAGTGTTCAAGACACATTAAGTGCTGCAAGAATAGTGTCGTTTAGACTGTTGGAGCATTCAGTACTTAAATGTTTGTAGTGTGTTTTGTTTTGTGTATTTTTTTCTCATTCCTTTTGCCTCTGCATCTTACACCTGTTGATCCAGAATTAGTTGTGGCTAAAATGTACATTTTCCTGACTTTTAACACATGAAAATCATTTATTTTTTAATACACCAGTTTTAGAATAAGAAAAGAAAATCTTTTTTACTAAGAATATATATATATTTCCCTCTATCATTTTAGGTGCCAGGCCTGCCCACTCCCATTGAGAACATGATCCTGCGCTACGTGAAGGCCAAAGCTGACTGGTGGACCAATACAGCCCATTACAACCGTGAGCGAATCCGTCGTGGCGCCACTGTAGACAAGACGGTGTGCAAGAAGAACCTGGGCAGACTGACCCGTCTGTACCTGAAAGCTGAGCAGGAGAGACAGCACAACTACCTGAAGGTAACACTCCTTTCCTGGAAATGAAAAGTTGTACATATATGGTGGTGTAATGGCCTTTGAAAACACTGAGTTTGAATAATTTCTGAGCTTCTTTTTCCTTGAGTGAAGTCCTCTTACAAAGGCGCACTTGCATTGCTCTGCTTGCCTGTGCGTAAGAACTGGAGGAATATTAAAATGAATGGTGTTTCTTTACATTTGACGGTGGCTGCAGCTGCAGTTTTTCCTCTTCACCATTCAAATATTGTTTTTTATTTATTTTACTGTAATTATACTTTTCTCAACATTTACCCTTTTCTTCATTGACATCATTAGCTTCTTTTTATCACACATTTCTGTATTTGCTAAGTTCAAGAATTGGAGTGACTGCTGAAGCTACCTAAGTCTAAGTATTTCTTTTTCCCATTTTGCCATATCTTTTATTGATGTGTACATGCACTACCAACAGGATGGGCCATACATCACAGCTGAAGAGGCAGTAGCCATTTACACCACCACGGTGCACTGGCTGGAGAGTCGGCGGTTCTCGCCCATCCCCTTCCCTCCTCTGTCCTACAAACATGACACCAAGCTGCTCATCCTGGCCTTGGAGAGGCTCAAGGAAGCATATAGGTAAACATGATTAGAACTTGAACCACTTTGAGTGAGTGTCTATTTATGCCGGGCAACACAGATGTGAGGATATGCATTTTTCTGCTTTATTCAGTTTGTCTCTGTGTCTCCTAGTGTCAAGTCTCGTCTGAATCAGAGTCAGAGGGAGGAGCTGGGGCTGATAGAGCAGGCTTACGACAACCCTCATGAGGCCCTGTCCAGAATCAAACGTCACCTGCTGACGCAGCGAGCCTTCAAAGAGGTAAGCACATGCTGATACATAGATTTTGAATTTGAATTCATTGAGTTTCAAGTTTTAAAGTTTCTGCTTTCAAACCCTTGTGGAGTTGGTAACAGAGAAAATTGATTGAAAATACATTTCTTTTTTTTCTTTTATTGAGGTCAGTTTGCAAAAAATGTTTTGAGAAACACAGTATTAGGATAGTAACAGAACTAACAGACCAGTCCTGTTTACCCGGCAAAGTATGTGTCATTGGATTGGTGGCAAGAAAAACATATTACAATTTGACCATTGTGGATTGTTTTGCTGTTATCACGTTTCTTCTTGCACATGATTATTTCAATTCCTCTCTCAGTCTTGGAATGTTTTCTTCTTCTGCAGGTGGGTATTGAGTTCATGGACTTGTACAGCCATCTGGTGCCGGTGTACGATGTGGAGCCCCTGGAGAAGATCACTGACGCCTACCTGGACCAGTACCTGTGGTACGAAGCAGACAAAAGACGTCTTTTCCCACCCTGGATCAAACCTGCTGACACAGAACCTCCACCACTGCTGGTCTACAAGTGGTGCCAAGGTCAGGCTTGTGCTGTTAAAAAAAATCTGCCACATTTGTTAATAATATAGTTTCCAAATCTACTAGCCACATTGTTGGGATGAAGAAGTTTCAAGCTTTACTCAAGAGCTTTTTGTTTATTACCCTCAGGCATCAACAACTTGCAGGACGTGTGGGAGACTGCAGAAGGAGAATGCAATGTGATGCTAGAGTCCCGCTATGAGAAGATGTATGAGAAGATTGATCTGACCTTGCTCAACAGGCTGCTGCGTCTCATTGTCGACCACAACATCGCTGACTACATGACAGCCAAGAACAACGTGGTCATCAACTACAAAGTAAACACACTCATTCAGTTTAGATCAGATTCATTCCTCTTCATAGATGATTCCTTACGATTGACGTTGTTGTTAGGCCTGCTTCATTTTATTTTTAAACATTTAATTGAATTTAGTTGATGCATATAAGATGTTTTTCATGGATAGTTAATTTGAAGAGAAAAAAGGTATCCCGCACACTGTCCTTCGACTTGCAAAAAACTTTTACTGTAACTCAATGTTTTCTGTCTCCTCTCTGTCTATCTAGGACATGAACCACACAAACTCCTATGGCATCATCAGGGGGCTCCAGTTTGCCTCATTCATTGTGCAGTACTACGGCCTGGTGATGGACCTCCTGGTGCTGGGTTTGCATCGTGCCAGTGAGATGGCTGGCCCACCGCAAATGCCCAACGACTTCCTCAGTTTCCAAGACACAGCCACGGAAAGTGCTCACCCAATCCGGCTGTATTGCCGCTACATCGACCGCATCCACATCTTCTTCAGGTGAGATTGACCAAAATTTAAGGCAGCCCTTTCAAACTTGTGTCATGTTTTGTCTGTTGAAGAAGAAGAATGAGAATGAGTTTTTAAAAAAAATCTTTCTCTTCCAGGTTCTCTGCTGATGAGGCCAGGGATCTGATCCAGAGATATTTGACAGAGCACCCAGACCCCAACAATGAGAACATTGTGGGTTACAACAACAAGAAGTGCTGGCCCCGTGATGCTCGTATGAGACTGATGAAGCACGACGTCAACCTGTGAGTTCCACTTCAAGAGAGTGTGAACTAGTTGTGGTTTACTGTAATATTAAGTTTTATACTATGGTGGATATTATTATTTGGGACACATAGTTGCAGGTTTTTAAAGTGCTGTTTCTTTGCAGGGGACGTGCTGTGTTTTGGGACATCAAAAATCGCCTGCCCAGGTCTGTGACCACTGTCCAATGGGAAAACAGCTTTGTGTCAGTCTACAGCAAAGACAACCCCAACCTCCTCTTCAACATGTGTGGCTTTGAGTGCCGAATCCTCCCCAAGTGCCGCACTAGCTATGAAGAGTTTACCCACAAAGATGGTGTCTGGAACCTTCAGAATGAGGTGAGGAAGTGATGCCGAGTGGTGAGAAATTGCAGAGCTGGGTTGTTCAGAAAAATTAAAATATACCAATACAGGACTGATACTTGTATCTTTGAAAAACCATAACTGTTACCAAGCTCTCACCGTGTATTTGTTTGTGTAGGTAACCAAAGAGAGGACAGCACAGTGTTTCCTGCGTGTGGATGATGAATCAATGCAGCGCTTCCACAACAGAGTGCGTCAGATCCTGATGGCCTCAGGATCCACCACCTTCACAAAGGTCAGCAGACAACTTTATCTCAAATGAACTAGGATTTAGAACCGGGACGGGTCGATGAAGACAGTAACGCTGGGGATAATTACCTTGTCAGAATATTTAAACATGTCGCGTCTTTACCTCCAGATTGTGAACAAATGGAACACGGCTCTGATTGGCTTGATGACGTACTTCCGTGAGGCTGTGGTGAACACCCAGGAGCTCTTGGATCTGCTGGTGAAATGCGAGAACAAGATCCAGACCCGTATCAAGATTGGCCTCAACTCCAAAATGCCTAGCCGCTTTCCTCCTGTAGTCTTCTACACCCCCAAAGAGCTGGGTGGCCTTGGCATGTTGTCCATGGGCCATGTGCTCATCCCACAGTCAGACCTGCGGTAAGTCAGCCTGCCTACCTGTCTGCATTTGCCCTCGAGCTATCACTAATTATCATCAAGCTTTGATGCCATATCAAATTGGACTGTCATGTTTCTCTATACCAGGTGGTCCAAGCAGACAGATGTGGGCATCACCCACTTCAGGTCTGGAATGAGCCATGAGGAGGACCAGCTGATTCCTAACTTGTATCGTTACATTCAGCCATGGGAGAGCGAGTTCATCGACTCTCAGAGGGTCTGGGCCGAGTATGCTCTCAAGAGACAGGAGGCCATTGCCCAGAACAGGTAAGGCTTTTTAGTATGGAGTGACTTGTCAATCATGACATACAGTATGTCAGAAACATCTTCAGAGACCTGGGGTTTGTTGCACCACGGCCGTTGTTTGATTTGCCACATTTTGTTTCTTTAAAACAAAGTGTTTTCTGTGTTTTAGGCGTCTGACCTTGGAAGATTTGGAGGACTCATGGGACAGAGGAATCCCACGTATCAACACACTCTTCCAGAAGGACAGACACACACTGGCTTATGACAAAGGCTGGAGAGTCAGGACAGATTTTAAGCAGTACCAGGTATGATGGAAACAATCTGTTTAGAGATTGAAGGACGTGTCCTGTATAATCATAATATCTGGAGATATTTAATCCACGAAAAAAAAGGTTTAAAGCCTTGAAGGTAAAGTTGGTCCAGAATTTTTGAGCCAAATCAAAGGCCGGCTGTACTTTGTCAGTCCAAGATGTACCAGGCATTGGTGGTTTTGATTTTTGATGGTAACTTCACACCAAAATAAACACAATAGTTGTGATACAATGATATGCTAATTTGTATTTAACGTTTGACTATGAACACCAACCTGTCCTGACGTTCCCCGTGTACGTGTCTTGCTTGAGCACAGGTGCTGAAGCAGAATCCATTCTGGTGGACCCACCAGAGGCATGACGGCAAACTGTGGAACCTGAACAACTACCGCACAGACATGATTCAGGCTCTTGGCGGTGTGGAGGGCATCTTGGAGCACACACTCTTCAAAGGCACTTATTTCCCCACCTGGGAGGGTCTCTTCTGGTGAGAGCACTTCGACACCATAAAAATGTTTTGGAAATGACAGAACAGCGGAAAATCTAAATCACGACCAAAACATTAGGATGGATGTGTGCCAGCTGATTTGTTTTACCCATAATACAGTTAATTTAATCATCATCTGCATCATCAACTGTGTTTTTGGGCTTTAGGGAGAAAGCCAGCGGCTTTGAGGAGTCAATGAAATGGAAGAAGCTGACAAATGCCCAGAGGTCTGGTCTCAACCAAATCCCCAACCGTCGCTTCACACTTTGGTGGTCACCTACCATCAACAGAGCCAACGTTAGTACAACCAGCAGTTCAAAAATATCTCTCATATAATTTGAGAACACTGGTGTGAGATGTAAATTTATGTAAAACTTCTGCACTGCTCTTTTCTAGGTGTATGTGGGTTTCCAGGTGCAACTTGACCTGACAGGAATCTTCATGCATGGAAAGATCCCCACACTGAAGATCTCCCTCATCCAGATCTTCAGGGCTCACTTGTGGCAGAAAATTCATGAGAGCATCGTCATGGATCTGTGTCAGGTAGGTTCTGTTCTTCTGGAGTCCAAAGGTCGTATGATCTGTGGGAACTAAATTTATATTTTTGAAATGTGACAAATTAAAGTCACTCACTCAGAGGCTTACTCTTCCCGCAGTGTGAACAACTTCTGTTCCTTTTCATTTTCAGGTGTTTGACCAGGAGCTGGATGCTCTTGAGATTGAGACTGTGCAAAAGGAGACCATCCACCCCAGGAAGTCGTACAAGATGAACTCATCCTGTGCAGACATTCTCCTCTTTGCATCCTACAAGTGGAACGTCTCTCGTCCATCTCTGCTTGCTGACTCCAAGTATGATCGTTGAGCAATGTTCACTTGCAGAAAACATGTTTAATATTTTGTGAAGGCTAAAGACTAACATCAAGAGGATCTTCTGAGTGTTGTAATCAGTAATAATGAAAGTATTCACACATCATGTCTTGCCTCATGAATACGATGTTCTCCTCACAGGGACGTGATGGACAGCACCACCACACAGAAGTACTGGATTGACATTCAGCTCCGCTGGGGTGACTACGACTCGCATGACATTGAGCGTTACGCCAGGGCCAAGTTCCTGGACTACACCACAGACAACATGAGTATCTACCCCTCTCCCACCGGGGTGCTCATTGCTATCGACCTGGCTTACAACCTCCACAGGTTAGAATTGTTTCAAGCATGTGACCAGTGATGATGGCAGATATTTGATCAGTTATTTAAACACGCTCTATCAGTATAGTGCATTACATGCGTCTAAAAATAGAGAAGAACTTTGTCAGACAAATGCTAGACAGCATTTCTGGGATTTTTGACATCCACTTGTTTATGTTCATTAATATGTTTGCAGCAGCCTGGAAAGCTTTCACATTACCTTCCTAAGTTGTTGGAGGAGTACAACTAACAGCTTTCTACTGTTTGTACTTCCTCTGCAGTGCATATGGTAATTGGTTCCCTGGAAGCAAGCCTCTGATCCAGCAGGCCATGGCCAAGATCATGAAGGCCAACCCTGCACTGTACGTGCTCAGGGAGCGCATCCGCAAAGGTCTGCAGCTGTACTCGTCAGAGCCCACTGAGCCCTACCTGTCCTCACAGAACTATGGTGAACTCTTCTCCAACCAGATCATCTGGTTTGTGGATGACACCAACGTGTACCGAGTCACCATCCACAAGGTGAGGGGCGGCGGTTTTGTTGTGTCCAAACAATGCAACCATGTGTTGTGGAATGGCTGCATCAATAATGTCGATGTATCTGAATAATTTGCTTTCATAAAAATTACACTGAATTTAATTGAATGGGTTTTTCTGTCTATGACAACAGACCTTTGAGGGTAACTTGACCACAAAGCCCATCAATGGAGCCATTTTCATCTTCAACCCCAGGACAGGTCAGCTCTTCCTCAAGATCATTCACACTTCTGTGTGGGCTGGACAGAAACGTCTGGGACAGGTACAACAATGCTCTATCGATGCTCACTTTCATCACTAGTTCTGCTTTTTGTTATTATTTCGATATTTTGTGTAGTGATTTGCTGTGGATAGTGTTTTGGAAGAAGGCCTTGTACTGTCATTGCAGTTTTATATTTGATATTTGTTTTGTTCCATGTTTGTTTAGTATGCAGGCTGCCTTTGAGATACTACTCTTTGAATTAGTTTTGACTGAATTGTAATTATTGTTTTGATGCAAGAAAGTCAGAGGGGGGCTTCACTGAATACAGTTGCCTTCCTAACCCTCAGTCTTGTTTTCTCTAGCTGGCCAAATGGAAGACAGCTGAAGAAGTGGCTGCCCTGATTCGCTCCCTCCCTGTGGAAGAACAGCCCAAACAGATCATTGTAACCAGGAAGGGCATGCTGGACCCTCTGGAGGTTAGACTCTTGCTAAGGACAGCTATAACAATTAACAGACCTTGATGAGTGTAAGGTTGGATACATACTCCACTGCTCTCCTGTTCTAATACCATTGCTTTCTTTGTCCAGGTTCACTTGCTTGACTTCCCCAACATCGTGATCAAGGGCTCTGAGTTGCAGCTGCCCTTCCAGGCCTGTCTGAAGGTGGAGAAGTTTGGAGACCTGATCCTGAAGGCGACAGAGCCTCAGATGGTGCTTTTCAACCTCTACGATGATTGGCTCAAGACCATCTCATCGTACACAGTGAGTTTCCCTCCGCCCCACAAGGGATTCACCCCAGTCTTAAATAGAAAATATTAATTTGATTTCACTTGAATGTTTCTTTGTGGAAGTTTTTTCTTTAATATGTGATGCCACATGCAAATACAAACTAAAGCAAGGGTACCTGTGCTGATCCAAGCAGGTTTCCCAACAAAACTCATTAGGTTGCAAACACTTTTGTTACATCCTCTTGCTCCTCTGCACTCTCAGTAAACAGTTTGTGTTTGGTGGTCTGCTCCCTCTCTAGGCTTTCTCCCGACTCATCCTGATCCTTAGAGCTCTCCATGTCAACAACGACCGTGCAAAGGTGATCCTGAAACCTGACAAGACAACCATCACTGAGCCCCATCACATCTGGCCCACGCTCACTGATGAAGAGTGGATCAAGGTGGAAGTGCAACTCAAGGATCTCATTCTGGCTGATTACGGCAAAAAGAACAAGTAAGTGTTCCTCAGTAAAAGCAATGTGCAGCGCAAGTAGTTACAGTCTGTTGGGACAGCAGTTTGTCATTTTCCCATATGACAGTTTAATAAAGTGGAATTTAAAAAGACTAGACATTAAGCAGTCAGTGTTTCCTTTCTTTCTCCTCAGTGTGAATGTGGCCTCCCTGACGCAGTCTGAGATCCGTGACATCATCCTGGGTATGGAGATCTCTGCTCCATCACAGCAGCGGCAGCAAATTGCCGAGATCGAGAAACAGACAAAAGAGCAGTCGCAGCTCACCGCCACGCAGACCCGCACCGTCAACAAGCACGGTGATGAGATCATCACCTCCACCACCTCCAACTACGAGACCCAGACGTTTTCATCCAAGACCGAGTGGAGAGTGAGGTGTGCAGGCAGAGCTAAACCTCAGAAATAGTTTAGATGTTTGCATTTCTGTCATTCCTTGACAGTCGAACAGCTGGTTTCCATCTCTCATGAACTTTGTCCATCTCTTCTCAGGGCTATTTCTGCTGCCAACCTCCATCTCCGAACCAACCACATCTATGTGTCATCTGATGACATCAAGGAGACGGGTTACACCTACATCCTGCCCAAGAACGTCCTGAAGAAGTTCATCTGCATCTCAGATCTGAGAGCACAGGTACTGACCACAGTATTAATCATAATCGTGGTTACTAGACTCAGAATGAGCGTGTTATTCAACATTAGTAAACTGTTGCCTACTTCTGCATCTCTGCTAAAGAGCCCTTCTTTCGTGTTTATGCAGAAGCAAGCCGTTTTGTACATATTGAGCATGTTCTGAACATGCACTGATATTTCAGATTGCAGGTTACTTGTATGGCACCAGCCCGCCAGACAACCCCCAGGTGAAGGAGATCCGTTGTATCGTCATGGTGCCGCAGTGGGGGACACATCAGACAGTCCACCTGCCCAACCAGCTGCCTGGCCATGAATACCTTAAAGTAAGATTCATGTTTCCAGCTCATTATTTTGTCATGGATCATTCATTAGTTTTACCAGCAAGTATTTTTCTATCCCAGCAACATTAAACGTGTTTGTTCTACTTCAACAGGAAATGGAGCCCCTCGGCTGGATCCACACTCAGCCAAACGAATCACCACAGCTGTCTCCGCAGGATGTCACCACACATGCCAAGATCATGGCTGACAACCCATCTTGGGATGGAGAAAAGACCATCATCATCACTTGCAGGTGGGTTTCATCACTTAGGCACTTGCTATCCATCTGTCAGAGCAGCATTTGTTTTACTGTTGTTGGCAAATCTGGAACAACTTTCTATATCCTAGCAGTTGATATACAGTGTGACACACATAGACTCACAGGTATATGGAACAGACTTTCCTGATTTAGGGTAAAAATTACTTATTTTCTTTTTTCATTTAAACTTTTATTGCCAGCCAGGGAAACAGAAATGGCTCAAGCCTGATGAGACAAAATCAAATTAACCATACAGCCACCAGTATATTGTTTTCTTACTCCTCAGTGCTGCAGTATGAAATGAACTTGCCGTATACTTAAATGCATTTTATCTGTTGATTTCAGCTTCACCCCAGGCTCATGCACGCTCACAGCCTACAAGCTGACACCCAGTGGCTACGAGTGGGGCCGTCAGAACACAGACAAGGGCAACAACCCTAAAGGTTATCTGCCCTCTCACTATGAGAGAGTGCAGATGCTTCTCTCTGATCGCTTCCTGGGCTTCTTCATGGTGCCTGGCCAAGTCTCCTGGAACTACAACTTTATGGGTCAGTAGCCATAGCCTTTTGTTTTCATTAGATGAAGTTTTAAATTGTCGGGTCACATGTTATATCGTCAGTAGTGCTTTTTGTTTTCACTGGTCAGAAATCAGTGGCATACATTGATATTGCCACTGTCTTGAAATGCAAATGGTCTCTTCATTCCTCAGATGGATGCACAAAATCTTTTTATTTAAATGTTATTAAAAATGACTTTATGACACAAGGCTTTAGTCATGCATGTTATAGAGCTCAAACCTCTATGACACTGTCATTGAACACGTGCAGGATTGGCAGAATAAGTGACTGTAAATAACCATTTTCACTTGACTTGCAACAGGTGTGCGCCACGATCCCAACATGAAGTACGACCTGCAGCTGGCCAACCCCAAAGAGTTCTACCATGAAGTCCATCGTCCCTCGCACTTCCTAAACTTTGCCTCACTGCAGGAGGGTGAGATCTACAACGCTGACCGAGAGGACATGTACGCTTAAGAGACAAGATTCTGCTCTAGGTACATTTTTGTAGATAGCTCTACCAGAATCATGTGGAGCCAGTCCAGAACAGCCCTTGTAATATTTCGATTTAACATGTGCAACTGTGATGTTTGAAATTTTTCTGTAAAGGCTTTAGGACATTTTAGTAGTCTGTTCATTTTTTTAAAAATATTTTCTACAAACATGTTTTTCTTTTCTTTGCTCCCCACTCTGTTCCCCCTTGTCTCACTCAGGCTGCTTTAAGTGAGCCTTTGATTTCTAGTACATTAAAGCATATGTGCATTTGTGTGTAGTTTCAGTACACAATACTTCAGTGTAATATTTGATAATTGACATTGTTTCAAAAGGGTAAAGATTTACTTCCCATGAGCTTTTTGAGAAATAAAATATGTATTTTGATGCCTGTAATCCCCTGTTACCTTGTTGTACTGTACATCCTGTGACATTGTAGCTTGGGTTTAAATAAAGATCACTTTTTTTATAAATATCGCTCAAGTTATATCGTAATCAGCTATATTTCTTTTATCCTAGTGTGCACATGTAGTGTAAGCAAAAAAAAAGAGAAGTTCTCATGGTGACTTCTCTTTTTTTGGCTTGCTTCAGTACTTGGTCAGGCCAGAGGTCAATACATCCTCCAGTGACTCCACATAGCTTGGCTTCAGTGACTTGCTCCAGCGCATTTACTTGTAGATACCAGAGACTTGAAAACTCGTGGAGGACTCATTACTTCCTATAAACCTAGTACAATAAAGTCACAGTGTAGTTTTCTCTCTAGTAACTGCTTTTATTTTCGGTATGTGGTCGATATTTATTGGACAACTATAGGCCAGCAACACCATAGAGGAAATTCAATGTTCACGCTCTGGTGCATCTTTATGCTGGGCTTGGCACGCGAGTTTCTGCATGTAGCTGTGTGTGTGTGTGTGTGTGTGTGGGG
>OMNW01017992.1:2061-25926 GCA_900303245.1 Selene dorsalis
CAACTGTTTCCAGGTCTTATAAACTTATATTTTTTTTAAACATACTCAGTTATGTTATAGTAATCCCCCCTCAGAAATGAATGAATGGTATTCCTCTCTACAATACTTCCCTGAAGACAAAGAGTAACACTACAAATCAACAGCGTCCTGCAGCATCCCATGCAAATGCCTGTGCATATACTTGACCAGGATTGCTTCCTAGCGGAAGCCTGCCTGGTAAAGCAGAGTTAGAGACCGAGCTCTCAGTCAACAGCAAAAAAAACGCCTTGCCAAATCTTTTTATCTTCTTAAGCATCTTTGATAGGAAATGCACAGCAAGGATGGAAGGCGCCAGGCACAGCACATCCAGAGTCAGAAACTGGGAGGCAACAGCACGTGAAAGGGACACCACAAGGTGATACGCCGAGCCCCAGATTACTCTGGGAAGAGGTTGCAGACCTTGTGCCATTTGTTTAGTCTGAGTCACTGAGCCACAGTTACGACTGACTGACAAACCAAAAGCCACATTAGACGAGACCTGGGAGTGACAGAAGGCGCACAGACATGGAAGAAATAGGCTTGGATGAGTGCCAAAAACCAACGTATGACATCACCAAACCTACACAGTGTTGGCCAAGAGATATGATACGAGATATGAGATATGTGATATGAGGGAAATAAAGAGGGGAAAGGAGAGGATTAGAGGCTGGGCTATACATTTCATAGGATCTAAGAATTCAGACGCAAACCTCTGTTAAAAGGAAATGATATTTCAGTGTGCTTATTTAACATTGCAGTGAACAGTTTATGTAATTTTAAAATTGTAACAGCAACACTATTATAAATACCACAAGATAAACAATGCAAGAAATTTTGCACAAATCTGATGGCATAATCAAAAGGTAACAAGAATCGTAGGCAGAACTAGGTTCATGAATAGAAAAAAAAGCAAAAGCCAGCAAAAAGGAGGAAGAAGCAGCGTGGGAGTGAGAGCAGAAGAGGAACAAGTGAGGCCTATGAAAAGGCTGGAGGAATAGATCCCGATGCTACAAACGTATGCTGATGAGTCAGGGGGCAGGCCTGTGATGTGATGGAGGCTGATCTGACAAAGAGATCTGCTCCCAGCACAGGAATCAGGCACTCTCTGGGATGGGCTGTGCCTCTGTGTGTGTGTGTGTGTGTTTGCATGTGTGCATGAAGTGGGAGAAAAGGGTGACAGAAGGAAGTATGTGTCATCCTTGAAAATCTTTCTCCCTCTGAAATTCCCGACAATATCTGGCAAACGATTTCTCTCTCATCTTCTCTCATCACAGGCAGAGAGTGGGTATGAACTTGTGGGGACAAGTGGGGGAGGGGGGTTGTGGCTCCTCTGATCATATATGATTTATCAAAACTAGAAGATAAAAAAGTTAAGTTCAGTCATCCTTCTAATCACGACCCTTAGCCTTTTATTCAAAGTGACAGCAAATTCTTCAAAGCAGTTATGGTCGTGAAATTCTACCAGCCCCACCCACCCTGCTTTCATCTCATCCAATTTCCACTCCATCCTGAGATAATAGCTCTGGTTTAACTGAATGGCAGATTCCTTCATGTTAGCAGTGTTTAACTGGACACAGAACCTTCCCTTACAAATGGTAAATCGAGTCCATCCTGCTGAATGAAGCATCACACAAAATAAATAAGCATGACCTTCATGAATATTTACACCACCCCTCGACAACCACAGCCATTCACAAAATATAAATTATGAATATGACTAAAGTCAGGGTTGGACGAGGAATGAATTCAACTGTTAAAAGCAAAAGCAGGTTTCCATCTATGAGTTGTGCTGCCGTCCTTCTGTGCAAATCTGCTTTAACAGCAACTGGCAATCTGGTGGAACATGAATCTCAATTAAGAGAGGAAACATTCAAAATTTGTTCAGATAAAAGCAAACTAAGGCTCACGTGTCATCCTCAAACAATGATACACTAAACTCAGTACATATCACTGCAAAGAAATACTCTGATTTAGAGATGGGAGTCAAAGTGAGGATTCGGGAAGCTAGAAAGGGAAGTGGAACAGAACAATAGTTTCTCCTCTGACGTGGAGCTGGTTTGTGTGACATGACACAAACTGGCAGTTTATATGGGTGTAGCCCCTCTGGCCAAGTGGCATGGCCAATCAGAATCTGTCTGCTAACTGACAGCCCCCGAGATGTACTACACCTTGACCAGTGCAGAATATAACGAAGCACAGAAGCCCGAAAAAAAAATAGTACAAGTTATTAGCCTGGATCTAATCCCCATTAACACTGAGGAAAAAACAATATTGCATGCTTGTTCATGCTTGCCATCTCCCTTAGTGGGACAATTTTAATACACTGCTCAATTTGCATTTAATTGTTTTCTCTGTAGAGCATTTGTGTCATATACAATTATGGAATGATTTAGAGATAATTAGCGTTTGTGCACAGAAGACAATGGTGAAATGTTTACACATAGACCAGAAGGAAAACATTGACAAATTTAACGAGTGAAACCAACAATTTATGGTTGACGCTAGTGTGCGTTTCATCAAGGGCTGACCTGGCAGAGGGATTGCTGTCCTCATATCTGAATAAAGAGACAAGAGGTCCCGAGCCGCGCTGGGCTGCAGTGTCAAATCCGGTAATTCATAACTACGGTATTCATTCAGCCATTTGTTACCCATGTGGATTTCAGTTTGTGCATGCAGAGCAGGTGACAGATTTTCCACCAATGCTACTTCACATCGCCGGGGAATTGATTTTAGCTCGAGGTAGGGAGGATGACAGCTTGCAGGGAGGCTGCTGAGGACAGACAACAGCAAAGGAGGGAAAGAGGAAAACCAGAGAAGGTGAAGCAATTCAGGATAAAAGGCACTGGCTAATGAGACCAAGACTGACTATAATGCCTGATGACTAAAACGCAGCACTTCCGTCCTTCGTCACTGAATGACAGTGTCTTTCAACTCTCCTGTGTGTCGAAGGTGCCTCTTCACTACAGTGTTTTCTCTGTTTTAGTCTGTTGACGCACGACTGAAAGACGAGTATGCCGTAATCCGTTCAAATACCAGTTTCAACATGGCAAGGACAGATGCAGGATTTGTATGAATTTCTTTTCCACAATGTAAAGATACGGGGATGTTATAGAAATTTTAGCTGGCTAAAAAATCACGATTCAGAGCTGAACAAAAACCGACACTGCCTCACCTCATGAGAATACGGTGCCTGTGTACCACTGGAGCAGCACAACACCTGCTCTGCATGTCAGATTAGTTAGGTGGCAGAGATGCAGAGTGAGGCACAATACTCACACTCCCATATAGACATCCTGGAGGGCAATTAAGGAGCAGGGAGCCATCGCTGTCTCCGTTCTCTTTGTATCACTTAGCTGGACCATTATTGTCTGGGTATGGATGGGCAGAGCGCAACCACTAAGCACATACCTTAACAGATGTTAGACAGCTGTTCCACAACAAAATCATGTGTGAAGCTAAATGGATGGTTCTCGTAAGCAAAACTAGCTATTGAATGCTCATTGTCACACAATTGCTGTTTGTCCACAACTGAACTGAGAAACACAACGGCATGACCACTGGGTAGGCATGATCTTTCAAAGCACAGACTGATGAACGAAACACGAATAGCTACATTTAAAACAAAAACAAACAGAAAGAGAAGTTTTCCCTCACTCTTTTTACTTGCACTGCAGCCAAAACAATATCTATAGAATTATTATTATTATTATTCTGAAATGGCACTATTTGATAAAGTGCATTATTACACAGCAGTTTTTTTTTCCGTGACAGACACTTAGTCAGGTTTATTTTCACTTATGTAAGATTACCTTAAGATTCTGAGGCCACAGGTGTATTGCGACACAGTGGCATGCGAGGGGAACTAGTTGGTGCTCATTTCTGAGACAAAAAAAATGCACTAAGAAACAGAGCATAAAAATACATGCCAGTGAAGAACTATCAATGTCTTTAAAGTCCATAGAAACCTTCTCACGGTAGTATAATCTAAAGGTTTTGATGTAAAATTGTTGAAGACTGTGACAATTGATGCAGTATGCCACCGGATACAGGGCACTGTAGCAAAAGAGGAGAGAGGAATGTCTGTGTTTCTCTTAACATGGCAGACACCTAATAGGTGTTTGTCACATTTTAATCTACAGTGAAAAGTGATGGCCGCTGGTCATGGAAGACGTGACTTTTGCAAAAAAGGTAACAGTGTGAGGTTGGCAGTGACGGTGCTGAGACTGAGGCATCCAAAACCAAAACAGAGATGGTTCGCCCCACAAGTCCAACACCTTAACACGCCCAGGAGGCTGGGCAGAACACTGTGAATCACTATGAAATAAGCAGTAGAAAGCACCCCACCAGTCTTATCCATGGCAGACTGACTGTGCTCCTGCTGGTTCCATTACTGCGAGGTAGAGTGTGATGAAAAGAAAAAAAAACCCACACAAGACAAATTAATATTCATTCTTGCTGCAGTGTCACCCACTACACTGTCTGATAACCTTTTCGGACTGTCTTGTTGACTTTCAGATGTTCTCAGGCACATTGTTATTCTGATGTACTTCAGGGGAAAAAAAGCTTCAAATAAAACAATGTGAGCACCATGCTCAAACTGAAGCATGTCACTACAAGACTATGTAAGTGAAAGGGTCATTGTCTATTCTGGACTAGCCATTTGCTTTGATGTGTCCTCGGTGTAGCTGAATTATGCTTTTGGCCCGTCTGCTAACAGTCCGCCCTCCTACCAGGTAGTATTACTGGCTGTAATGGAGTATCTCAGCAGATCCAGTGATGGGGCTGAATTCTTCCACTACATAGGTTTACATCTAAAATTCAGTCCATTAAATGAAAAGGTACCGAGGCACACAGGGAGATGAGCAAGAGGAGAGAAAGCAAGCCAGCTCTTATTGATCTGAACTATCTACAGTATGTCAGTGAAGATGAGGAGGGAATAAGCATCAACTCACCAGCTCTGTCCATCCTGCATCACTCTGACGCACCTATTTTAGCACAACGACATAAAGATGTATGACATATATAAGAGAGACATGGATTTCTTGTGACAACAATCAAGCACCCTAAAAATGAATGCTAATCCACAGTGAAAATGAAGCTAATGGTTTTTGATCTATCATCCAAAAGAACATTATAGTAGAAAAACAATTCAAAAACAAGTTTAAGTTGACAATAAGGAGAAGAAATGGTATGAAAGTAAGAGAGACTGCAACACAGTCCAGTGATGACTTCACACTGTAGAGAGCTATTCGGAGCAGTGTAGGCCGAGCAGGTGTGGGATGAGCTAAAAAGGAAATTGGCAATAAAGTAACGCGCTGACTTCTCAGCATCCAAACTCCTGCGTGAATGACCGGTGCATAAAAACACTGACCTGGGATGCCCAGGAGCGAACCGCTAATCTGTGGACCCAGTGTGTGCGAGTGGAGAGACACAATGGGTCCATTTGGTGAGGTAATGTTAGCCCATGGCCACAACTCACCTCAAACCCAACTTTAGCCATCCAGCTAACTGTACAGCATCTACCAAACAGAGCTCAGCTAGCCTAGCCGATTAGCTCGTGAGAAGAGAGGCTGAAAAGCTTTTGCTACTGGAGACAAATTAAAGGTTACAGTAAAAAATTGCAATGAAGTTCGCAGTTCGCGAAGCAGAGTCTTGCTAGCTAACTTACCGGTGATAACCTAGCTGGCTAGCCTTGGTACTAGCAACATTGCTGCTGCAAGAGTAGTTTCACTAAGAGCGTAGTTTAGTTCAACCCCGTTCAGTGATTGTGCTTCATGTGGGACATCGTTTGCACCACAGTTCTGTGTCTGTATGTGCCACATTCAAATCATTTGACTGTTGTTTCTATAGCTAACGTTGCAGTTCCTGTGTTTTTACCTTGCGTCTCCTGGTTTCAGCAGTACCACTCCAAACAAAGCATTGGTATATGACTCGAAGATTTTGTTTCCAATTATCCACCTTATAACCGTTCACATGGGAGCACCCGGCCGGACTCATGACAGACAAAACATTCAGTTTGGGTTTTTAGGTGACAATGAAAAGTCTCCTGGATGATTCACTTAGCTAGCTGGCTAGCACGAACTGTCTGTCCAGAAATGGTTTCCGTTTGGAAATGGGACAATCGATGTAGTATCCAAAATGCTCCTCGGGCATCTGACAAACACGGTCTTTGATTAACTAGCTAGAAAACTGTTCATGTAGTCAGCTAACAGAAATACCACTTCACTAAAATTTCTGTTCCCTTTGCTGTTTTGACAGTTGCCTTTTCCTTTAACGTTAGCTCCACTTCCACTCTCACGATTAGTTAGCTTTCTTTCTCTAGTTAGCCTGCTAACACTCAACTACAGCTTCACAATGCCCGCCCAGCGTACACCGTGATTTGCCAACACAAAGAGATTACGTCACTACGTTGATTTTGGAGCACGTTGGGTGCGCTCGGTTTGAGACCCAGTGCGTTCCGAATGGGTGAATTTTGGATTTCAACTACGGGATGCATCGATGACGTTGCCTTGACAAAAACACCTCCCGTACAAGCTAGACTGGAATATATAACCGATCCAAAAATTTACAACAACGTTATTCTGAATGGTGCAAAGCTGTGTTTTTTTAAACAGGCGTATTGCCGACAGGAACCCCCCCCCCTATCATTGCCTACCTAATGTCAGTCATTATTCATAGACTTTTGGGAGAATTTGGTATCACTAGTTATCACGTAAACATAAGTGTCATTTTTCCCCCTGCAGTTCACTTCTGGCACCTAAAGAGAAGACTTTAACCAGCAAAAATCTCCCATACTTAATTGAAGGTAAATTAATAAAAGTTGAATGTGTTTGTATCGTCAATGAAAGCCTACCACCTAGTGGTTATATTGTGCAACTCACAAGACCGTCTCACAGTGAACCTGATTTAAATATATGGATAGATAGGACACATGGCAATGAGATGTTGGCATCTCTGGCACCATAGGAGCCTCGCATCTGCATTACGACTTCGGGTCTGATGAAAACCCTACCCTGGCACCAAATACCATATGATTAAAGGTAGCAGTCAAATCAGAATGAATGATGAAAATAAATAAGGATTGACTTGCTGCTGCATCGCAACAATCTCATATCAACGGTTTAAAATGATACGAGCAAAACTAACTATTCTGAGCTGAACTCTCATCAGTGACTGGGTTTTGTAATCTGGGAAACAACCACAGAACAGTCCTTCTTTTAGGCTTATATTTTGCACTATAGAGTCATACTGGACTTCTGAACACAATTGCAGTGTGGCAAAAGGCAACTGTGCAGTCTCACACACAATAAAACAGTGTGTTCAGAAAGAACAGAAGAAAGTCATCCCTGGTGAGAGAACACAGATGTGTAAAATTACTCACTCTTGTCCAATTTGGATTTTGGTGAATGGACTGTAAAATTCATGTGGGGAAATCAAATTAATCAAATTGGTCAGATTTGGCCTTGAAACTAGTGGTAACGGTCCAAATAAGTATTAAACACTCCCGTTCCCCTGCAGGAGCCCCTTCACACTCACAATTGGCTGGTAGGAGGGAAAGTGGTGGAGATTTTATAATGGACTAAATCTCCACCTGAGAGGATGATTACCCAGAGCAAGCGGATGGCCCGAGTTTCTTTTTTTCTGATTTGCAGGCTGATTTCCAGATATTTGTGTCTGGCTAGCATTGTTTATGGTTTGCACTTACTTGCTAAAAAGAAAGAAAAAAGGATATCTGGCCTTGTTCATAGAATATTCAACGTGTTAGTTCTTTGATTTTTCACTTGGGGGCAGTGTAAGCCTGCTTATCTGAACAGAAACATTTCCAGTAGTTGTAATAATAATAGGCAATGCTCTTACATTTTTCTGTGAAATGACATCTGAGCAGTTTGTTTGTTTGATCTTGTAGATTCATTTAATGTGCTTGTTATAGCAAGTGTGCAGCATGAACAGTCAAGTGATTGCTGGCAAACATGATACATCTCCAAAATCTTCTTTTACCATAATTCATCCTTGAACAGGTGACCTTTAATCAGTAAGGTCACCTGTTGTTGCAATGAAGAGGGGTACAACATGTCTGTCTTATCGTGTGAATGGATGAAAAAAACTGCTATTCTTATCTTAATCAGTCAGGGAGGACAAGTTCTTAGTAAGCTGGTGGATATCTCATGAAAATATCTTTCCAGGATGTTCACATAAATCTTATCAAAGTGACTTACTTGCATGAATTATTTCTTTACAGTCTAGAGTATGCGGAATCAAGAATAATCATGGCACTAACTGAAAAGTGTCACATTGTTGCTATTACTGTTTTACTGCTCAGAGATTTATGCCATTTAACAATCCTAAAAAATGAATTGCATGCAATCATTCAGGTCTGTGGGGAAGTATCCCAATGGTTTTTCTAATGGGTTTTTTTTCTCATTAAGACTGACAGAAAGCTGCTGCACAATTGTGAACCCATGCCTCAACTGACCACATGTCCAGGACCAGCTGACCCAATTGTGACTCTTGACTCTTGATCTATTTTTCCCACATAAAGGACTTAATGGCCAAATGACCCCAGCATACGCATGTGTCTTTGCACTAAATTGTGATTAGCAGCTGACAGGCTTCTTTATCAGTGGTAAGTTTCTTTCAAGGAATGTTGGGGCACATGATTGGAAAACTTTCCCTAGTCTTTTGAACAGGCAGTCAAATTGACCTTAATTCGTATTATTTATTAGAATAAGTTGAGTAAAAACTATTTAAATGATAAAGGTCTTGTCTTGTCAGAAATTCTCAATTTTTAATGACACGCAACTTCAGTGACTGTATTAGATAATCTTTCATATGCAACACTCGCTAAAATTAGACCACAGATCATCAGGCCGGACATCTGCATCCTGCCAGCTCTGTGCCAGAGATGCTGGGGGGTGACATATTTGCTGGAAGCTGTCAGTAGCCATCCCACGTCATCACAGAGCCTGGGTGGGGCAAGGCCAGCCACTTGGGGAGTGCTATGGAGGGGTTCAAGTGGAAGTGTCCTGAAGTCACCGAAGCCCATAGCTTATCTAGAACTCCCCAGTTACTCATAAAGGAGAAGTTTAGTCTGAGCTTCACATGAGATTGTTTCCAAAAGACGATGGTATTTAACATCTGAAGTTCATACTTGGGAATTTCTGTCAGGAGCCAGCAGTTATACAAACCACATGACCTTTGACCTTTCTCACAACTTTTACTGTTGCTTCACATTTTTTTACACAAGATCTACACAAAATATCAATAAAGGTCTGTAAAAAAAAAAAAAAAGTTGTTGATGTCAATGAAACCAGCAAAGTAGATCTGTGCATTATGGACTTGAATATTATTCCAGTAAAGTTTTTTTTTTTTTAAATAACTTTTATCCATTGCAACAATAATCCTAAAAATCAATTAGACATGTACAAATGATTAAGAATGATCAGTTAAACAACACATAGCTCTAATGGTCAAACTTCAATATTACCATGTGGGTATTTAACAAGACAGGAGTATTATATTTACATTTCTATCCAAAACAATCACATAATAAGGTTTTAGTGATTTTTTTTTTTGTGAGATACTTTTTGGCAAATGACTTCTTCCTTCAAAGGGTCAGCGGAACTGCACAAACTAAACCAGTCAAAGCCATATCAGTGATTCTGAGCAAAATGACAGAAAGTTAACAAGCTTCTTCCTGTCTTGAGGCCAGTTCCCCACGTACCCCAGGTGGAAATGGGTCAAAGTAACCCTGAGGTTGCATCAGGTGAGACAAAAGGTATAGTGAAAAATGTTGAGTGAAACACAGTCTCATGTGCACATACTAATCTGACACTTACCTTACCTGAACAGGAAATTTTATGACATTCACTACAGCCACACACGTCATTTTACTCGGTGACACAGCTGTTATGTTCTTATATCTGCCCAATTACAGTAACAATGCGCAAGTTATTCCAGTCGAACATGGTCAGCTGTTTGTGTGGGATGAGACTGCTGGGTCATGAAATGACCCACTTTTCAGAACTCATAAATGAGAGGTGTCAGAGCTTTCCCTCTGACCCAAATGGTAAAACACTCGGGCTACATAATGCCACACAAACTCCCATCTGGGTCACATATACTAACTCTTTAAGTTTCAGCGTCAACACTGAATGATTATTTAAATGTCAGGAAAGATAATGTACAACAGTACTAAGCTTGAGGTGTAACCAAAGAAAATGTTTGAAAAGCCTCACGTCTCAATGTGTGCTCGAGTCTCATTAAAGCTACTCTTAATTAAGTCTTCGCTGGCTGTGTCACGGCTGTGGTGCCTCTGCTGCGACTCCTAATGAGAATTTGTCCCTACAGTATTTACAAGGTGTGGGTAACGCGTGTGTGGGGGAAGCAGAGGGGATTAATTTTTGAATCAATCATTTGATAAGATCGTATAGCTGTGAAATTTAGGTCAATGATGTTTAGTTTAACATATAAAATTAAAACCTTTAAAAAGAAAAGACCATTGCATTTCAATAACCATCAGAGATTTTTTAAAGCCACTAAACCGTATGTACCTTAATTAACATTTACAGATTAATTACCAACATCATAAACATAATGTGTCATCTGTGACGTTACTGACAGCAAGTGACCCTCCATTTGGAGTAAGGTGATGAGCGACTCCACAAAGACTACACTGAACATGGTCTTTACGAATATGACCTCACACTAACTTATCAGTATAGTTAAACACTGAGAGAACCTATTGCAAGATCATTTAAGTTGCAGGCTAATGTGGCATGAGAGTGGTAAAAAAAGATAGAGAAATGTAGATTATGCCTGATATCATAGGATAGTGGGTCAATAAAAAAAATGGAGCAGGCAAGGTTTATATTTGCTTTTCCTATTGGCATTATGTTGATACCCAAAGAAAGATAGGCTGATGCATTTATGCATGTTACCATAGGCTGTTGCTCAGAAAAAGAGTATGCAGGAAGCTGTGATGATGCCCACCCCTAGCTTTTATCCTGTGTCATTGATCTAATTTCAACAGGAGGCAGTCATGTGTGTAGACAAGGAGAAGGGATACCCAGATAAAAATGCATGACCTGATTACAGCTCTTCACTGATCCATAGACTAGGCATTTAGGGTAACTCATTGCGGTCAATTAGACAAGATCTGTGCCATCACTCTCCCTGATATTTACACAGCATCCACGTGTTGCTCTGCATGCATGCAAGTATTGTGTCACACGAGTAGACGTAAGAGGCTGAACTGAGGTATATATGCTAAAGGTTGCTAAGTAGTAGGATGGTAAGCATTTATTCTAACCCCGTGCAGGTGGGGTTTGTTTGATCTGTGTATTAATAGATTGCCTGTGGCCTATTTTTGAGGAAATATAGGTTACCTGAGGTTTCTTTCAAATGAGAATCCATTTGGGAAACTTTCTTAAATAAAGGGCAGGTAGCCTACCTCCTCAAATTGGGAGGCACTAAAAACTGTTGAAAAACTGAATTCATTTTGTGGCCAACTTATTCAAATACTATAATTTAAAGTGAAAAAAGCATAGTTGAGGTTGAAACTTAAGCCAATACTACTACTGCTACTACTATTTGTTTTGTTTGCTGAAAAATTCAATTTGCTAAATACTTTGCACTGCATGACGTAGACCAGTGACTTCATTCTCATGCACGAGTTTAAGTTAAGTAAAGTAAGAAAAGTTAACAAATATTAAACTATATATTTGTCCCCAGGTCAAAAAGACTTATCAATGTATTCAGTGACGCTTCCCGTGTCGTCATCGTGTCGTGTGTGATGTAAACTCTCTGCGCCGTGCAGCTGGATCGTGATGGCGGTGTCTCAGCCGAAGCTAGAGAAAGAGGGCGATGATTGCTCTTTGCTTCCTTTAGTTCACGATATTATCAAATGGTGAGATGACGGACGTGTGTTAATAGTTAATGTTTCCCTGCTGCTCTGTTGCATCGTGTTTACGCTTCTTTCAGTCGCCTCGGTCGACTCTAGTTGCTAAGCTTGTTGTGTTAGCTAAAGCTAGCGTTAGCTGTTACGTTCAGAATGACTTGTAGCAATAAATGTGCTAGTTTAACATGTCTATAACTCACCGTTGTCTTCGTTGTTTTTTTAAGTATGGACAAGGACAGTCAAGATGTCCACCAAGACCTGGCTAAACTGAAGGCGAAGATCCAGGAGGCCCGGGAGCAGATCTCCGGCATGCCCGGGATAGACAGCAGTCCCGGGGAGCAGCAGCAGCAGCTGGCCACGCTGCGAGAGCAGGTCCGCACCAAGAACCAGCTGCTGCAGAAATACAAAAGTCTCTGCATGTTTGACGTGCCGAAAGCATCGTGAGACCAAAAGGCTGGATTACTGCAGCAAAGACTCTGTTGAGATACATCCTCACCCATGGGACAGATAAAGGTGAGAGTCAGGAGGACGAGGAGGTTTTAATGAACAAAGACTGATGTTTCTCATCCCGGTGGACGGTGTTTCTGAACGTCAGATGTTACCTCCTCTCCATGCTTCTTTTTACATTAGGAGAATGCAACGTGGCATTTGTATTAAATGTTATTTTTTTGGTATGTAATTTTCTTGTCTTGTAACACTCCTGCTTTGTAATAAAATGAGTTGATTAGGAACTCATGGACTTTTTTATGACTAGATTTGATTTGATTAGACTTGAAAATCTTCATGGTCCCAGAGCGGTAGTTTGGTTTATAACAGTAGGCAACAACACAATTAGTGCGCATCATAAATTAAGGAATGCAACAGAGACTGACAGGTATTGTAGATTTTAACATAATGAATAACAGTATAATGTGAGACACAGAGACTATATCAGTGTTTATCTGCAGTGACACCTGGGCCTAGTCATACTTACCTTGGCTATTTAAACATGTATTTGACACAATTCAGTTTTCAATATTTACACCACAATTCAATGTTTGTTCTTTTAAACCTAAGAGTGTAGAGTTGTGAAAAACTGAATAATTTAGTTACTAGAATAAATGTATCCACATTAACCAGCTGGGTGAGAAGGGCCAGAAATGATTAACAGTTAAGTCTGAGTGAAAGTGCTGGAAGGGTATGAAGAGCATGTTCAGGGTTTGCAGGACTCTCAGTTCAGTATGTTCTGGTTATATAATTGACATAACATGTGTATGTGTAACTTCTGTGTGTTTTGCATATAATGAAAGAGAAGGTAAAGACAGATTATGAAAGTAACAAGTGTTTTATTATTATTATTATTATTATTTTCTTTTCTGCAAAAGTTGACATAGACATAATAAATACACATTCAAAATCAAATTTGTTCATAAAGCAACAAACATTCAAGTTCAAGTTTGAGAAAAAAAAAGCAAAATGTAAACATTTTTTCTCAAGTGCTGCTCTTGGTTAAGCTACTGCAGAGGCAGATTTAAAAAAAAAAACCCATCTACTGCATCACTACATCAATTGTCCCGTGCGTCTCAGCCCAGTTTGTATCACAGTGTTGCACCTTCTTCTTGGCGTTGCACTCTGCAGTCAATGGGCGCGTGGGTCCTGTATGCAGGACAGGACGACTGGCCTCTGTTTCAACTGTGGAAAGTCTCTCAGAAAGTCTCTTGCACGGTGGCAGGGGAAAGCTGTCAGCATATGATGCAGCCTTTCTCTTTGGCCTGGCCGCCTCCTACAGCTTTCTCCTTTATGTACATCAAGTCACTGTGCACGCTGGGTCTCCGTGCAAACGGTGCCACAATCCCATACGCGTTCCCGTCTTTGCACTTCTTACTTCTGAAGGACTTTCTGTGGAGAAGCTCGCAGTACTGCAAAGAAACTTTACAGTGACACCCGGGACTCATTTCGTTGGGCAACTTGGCCAAAGTGAAGAGAGTCTGAAACATCTGGTCAACGTTGGTGTTCTTCTTTGCCGAGATTTCAAAGTAGGCGCAGTGCTCGTCTCCGCCAACTAACTGCTCGATCTCGTCCTCCTGCACCTCACGGTAGAAGTCCCTGTCACACTTGTTTCCGCAGATGACCAGCGGGACGTCCACGTTCTCCTTGGTTTTGTTTCTTAGGCAGGACTTGGTCTCAAAGATCTGGCGCTTGAGACGCTGCACCTCCTGGAAGGAGTCTCTGTTATCCAGACTGAACACCAGGATAAACACATCACCTGTAAAACACAAGAGGAGACACCATCAGTACAAAGTCAGAACATATTGATAGCCACCAGTTGACTGCACAGTGTAGACTTCAAGTGGTTTTTTAAAGCTCAACTCACCGGTGAGAATTGAAAGCCTCCTCATCGCAGGGAATGGGTGGTTTCCAGATGTGTCCAAAATGTCCAGCTGGTAAACGTCTCCCTTGATGCTGTAGAATTTCCTATGAAAGTCCTCAATAGTCGGCGTGTACTGATCGTCGAACCTCTCGTTCAGAAACCGGGAGATGAGGGCTGTCTTCCCAACTTTCGTGGAGCCCAGGATCACCATCCTGTGGCAGTTCTTGGCCGGTATGTCGAACTCATTATCGGGTGGAGACATTTTCTTTATCATGCTTGCAGCGGTTGCACGCGGCGGTGGACGGTGCTGTGGAAAAGATGTGGTTTTAAATCCTGTCAGGGGGGGATGTGTGAGGGGTGGAACCTCGCGACTTCTCTACGGAGCTGGAGGAGAGCAGGCTGGCAATATATGGGGGCAGATTGCCGCGCCTTCCCCGTGCGTCATGCGTCAATCTCCAGTTTGGAGAGCTGGAGCAAGATCCGAAATTATAATGTTACTATGGCTGTTTTTTGTGCGTCAGCCTCTCCCACCCCTCATCAGCAGAAAACGGGGAATAGACAGGCTTGTTTTCAGATATCAGGCTTCATTGCTTAATCATCTCAGCATTATATTCCACATATATGTGGAATGACTGTTTTTAATGTGCACATAATATTATTAGAAATTTTAAAATCCTAAACCAAAGTGGTTGCTTGTTGTATTTACATTATACTAAACCCAAGAGTTTAAACGACATTAGACAAACCATGCATGCATCTCACATTAAACTCTACCATGTATTCTGCAGACTTCTTTTTTTTTTTTAGTAGGCTAAGTATATCATTTATTACTGCTGTATATATATATATGTGCATCTTAACCAGCTGAGGCAACACTGAAACTGCTTATACTAACACAAGCTTCCTCATAAAGTCACTATAAGTAAACAGACTTTGCCTGTATCAGAAAGCAGCTGCAATATAGAATGGGACCGGTAGGGGGCGCAGGTGTACACACAAGCACACCAGGCAAAGTGTGTGTTTTGCTCCTAGAATCCTCACATCACACAGTGTTTACCAACCTACATTACTTCACGTGTCTTTTGATTGTTTATATTGCTAATTGAAGAACTGGTTATTATGTAATCCATGCAGCATTGTAGCAGTTGGATCAGTGTTGCTCCTTTGTATTTTAAGCTCTCTAATTGCTGATTTTAATCTATTATAGGCCTACTGTTCTTATTTTTAGTCCCTTCTCAAGTATCATCATCAGATTCTTCGTCACTGCTGATGCACTTTGAAATGCCCTAACCGTATAAGAGGAGCTATAAAGATATAATAAGGTTATGTTGTTACTCTGATCATTATACGCCATATCCATGAAAACATTATCCAGTTCAGATGAATGAAGAGGTCTTAGGGAGATATTTATGGATTTACCTGGTTCACCGTCACTCCCCTTCTCTCCTTTCACCTTCTAAAAATAAAAGGTCGGTCAGGATGTCAGATCATCCACAGTGTGAGCAACAGTGCCCACAATGATCTTGCAAGTCACAATGAAAAAAACGGAAAACTACAACTCAAGAGGGGTTGTAACTGTGTGACTATCCTGGAAACCATCCAATCCAATTTGTATTGACACTCTCATACGTGTTAATTGAAGTACCCCACAGATGGTCTAAAGATAGAAGTCGCTGTTTGTGACTCAAACTTGACTCATCCACTTTGCCACCTTAACCACTTCACCTTTCTCTTTCTCTTAGCTTCTCACCTGTAAATGGGAAGAGACAACTGTACCTCTAAGCATTGTGCTCCTTACACCTATAACATGAATCTAATATTATTTACAGTATTAAAGATCTATGCAATGAGATTTTATTAGTTCCGTCTTTTTCCAGATTTGTGACCGAAACCCAACCTGAAGTCGACCGAGCCTGTTTGTTATTGTTATTATGCCCTGTTTACAACTCTCCCAATTATAATCAAAACAGAACCATTAAAATTTAATACAGTAAAAAAAAAAAAGTAAATCAACCACATAATGATTACATTCTGGATGTCTTCAGTTTTTGTTTACATTTTATTTAGGGTGCTTTTAGTGGTCATTTGGCTGCAGTTGGCTGCGCTCTAATTATGGTTTAATTAGCCTAATAATTTTTAAATGCCATATTTTCAACAGTATCCACAACAGGTCATATGTCTTGGTATTTACCTTGAGCTCATGTGAAACCTAAAACTCACCAGCATGGATGGCCTTTTTCAGCCCTCTGTGGGGCATCCAGGTTGAAATCAGATAGGTGTACTTAAGCTTGGTTGTTCAAGTCCTGAGTGTTGGGGTTTGTGTAACCAGGGTGGAGTGAACCGGTGCTACACCCTATTGGTCAGTAATTAAGCCAGTGTGTTCCCAGGATCTGTATAACAGGACACGTGCACACTGGATCATCCAGCAGGGTTTTGCTATAACACTGCTTGCAAGAAAACATAATGGAGGGAAATATTCCCACCTGCACGACCTTACGTGTCTCTGTTCATTCTAGGTTGTTTATGTTTATGCGAAGAGTTTTGTTGGAATAACTGCTCAAAGAAACATTTTTAAAATCCTCCTCATGATTTGGGTAACCAGACCCCCCCAAAAAAACAAATATGGTGTAAGGACAATTTGTAAGTGGGACAATGTGGGCGAACCATTGTCAATGAGAGGTATAGTCTAAAAATTGTTCGATTCTTAGTCCTAAAAAATAACACACCGACTATCGGTCTGTTGCTTTCATTCTCAAAGTAGAACCTTTTCTTTCCAGAAATTTTGAGAGTGCCACGGAGGGCACTGCGAGGATGTGAACATGGGAATCAAACCCACATCCCTAACATCACAAGTCACACATTGTACAGACAGTTAATCAGACTGACACATGATCATCTTCATCTGAACACTGACATGTAGGAGCTGTCAACCTGACTGTGTACATTTGTGCGCATGGCCTTCACCCGGCCCCAGTCCTCCTTGGAGAGTTGGAGACTGTGGGGCCTTGGGCTCCATTCATTTTTTTTTTTTTTTTTCAGTTTTCAGACCTCGGTAACAAAAGCCTACTGTCTTAAGAGTTAGAGTGAGATTATATGAATATGTCAGTCTTGCAGTGGTGTCTTTTGAAAGCTAATTAGATACCTAGTCCCTGAACCTATGAGTATGAATAAAGTTACCTTGACCTTGATCCTACTTATGATATTAAAGGCCATAAATTAAGATTAAGATATATTTTATTGATTCCAGGATGGGAAATTACTGAGAAGTGACTTCAAAGAATCCTATTGCCATACCAGGAGATGAACCCAGGCTACCTAGGTGAAAACGAGGGATCCTGACCGCTAGACCATATGGGACACAGGAGTGTAGGTGCAGTTAAAAGTATTACCTCAAACAAAACATGGATTTTATATTTAAATAGAAATTTGAAAAATGTTTCCATTTCTCAGTAACAGCTGACATAGGTGACAACAGGTCATGGCAAGAACTCAGTTTTCCTCATGTGTTTGGTCAGATGAAGAGAAACATCAACATTTTCACTCCTAATTCACTTGAACCTCAAAGACAAAACCAACAAACCCTGGCTGTGGACCTGAGAACTGGCTCAGGGTCAGTCTTGGAAAACACAAACACTCACAGCACTGTATAATGCATCCTTTGAGCATCTTGGTCTGTGTGTGTTTCTCGACTCATCAGTCTTGAGCCATATTTGCGTCCCAGCCTGTTGTGTTACTTAGCTGGACCCCAGCACATACACTGTCCTGGCAACGTGGCCCTCAAGCAGAGTAAACACACCAGCTGCAGTCCACTCAGGCCATGGCCAATCACACACATTAGACTCATTTCCTTCTCAGCCTTGTTTTTGCCTTCATCAATAAGAGGACAGAAAAGACTGGGCGTAAAAAAAAATGTTGTGGCCCTCGATTAGGACACAGCGGTTCACAGTTGATATGAAAACAATTTTTATTTTTGATCTGGTAATGGTAATGATGTTCCAGTTTTCAGTATAGCCACATGTTTTATTACAACAGTACCGATTCTGTAACAAAGAAAAAAAAAGAAGATGAATTAGGTCAATCGTTGTCTCTATATCTTTACCAGTGAAAATATCATAAAATCTGATGACGCAGATGTGTCAGACCGTGGAGAAGCACTCTAAGAGTCTGTAAGCAGAGAAGAGCTATAGAGATTTTCATAATGTGTTGTGGGTTAACTTCATTTGCATTTTTATGGCTGGAGCATTATGTGGCCACAGCGTGAAAACCAGCTGAAGAAACACACTGACGGATTTCATAAATGGTCGTGACGTTTATTGGCAGTATAGCACATATGTTAGAAACCTGACAGCAGAGAGAAACAGAAACAGTTTTGGTGTCATCACCACCGTCAATGGCAGCTCACACATGAACCGCCACGTGTGCGTAACATGCATGACGCTTCATCAGTTCATGAGAAGTCTAATTAACAGTCGACAACAACGTATGTGCATGTTCAGGGATGTGAGTGTGTATGTGTGTGTGTGTGTGCTGGTGGAAGTATGTGGAGCTGATTCTCCTGTGAGATTCTTCAGGTTATGGCTCAAAGTTACTGTGATTTTTGCTGCTTCTTGCTCAATAATTCAAACATAAATATCATGCATGAACCACTTTAATACAGCCCTTGTATATCATAACACTTCATTTGTACAAATGCAACCAAACATGACAAATTGAAATGTTCATCTATGATGAAATTGTTTTTGCGTTTATTTTGTGCTGTTTCACAAAGGGAGGATTTTAGAATTCTTTGAAAACACAATAGCAACAATCCTGTGACTGAATGGACTGTGATGTCAATCACACTCACATTTCTATTCATTATATGACCACAGAGTGATTAAAGCACATCACAGTCATATGTACCTGACTTAACACAGGTGTGAGTCTCAGACTTACGTCAGATGTGTAGCTACATAAGGACATAATTGATGTCAGGGACTTTAATGCAATATGCAGGTGCAGTTTTGTGATACTATTTTTGAATGTGAGGTTTTACTTCCTCGGGATTTAGCTACACACCAGATAAGGTTAACTGTGGCAAAGAGTTGGGGTTTGTTTTGTTCACTGTTCCTTTTCTAAAACTCTCCTAACACAACGACAGGTTTCAAAAATCTTTGGCTCCACGTTTAGATGCCCCACTTTGTCTGCAGTTGGCTAAAAACTTGATCTTTGCCACCTCTCAATCCAGATATAATTGACTAAATGTGCAATGCCACACTGTGGTATCTGGCCTGCAAGCCTATTTGACAGTGTTTACTGGAACGACCATGAAAAGGGAGTTCTAAGAAATCCACGTCCTTTGCACAGAAGGACGATTTGTTTAAAACCTCTTCGCAGAGTCATTTATGTTCAGGGGATTGTGAGATAAGATCTTCCAGTGGTGGACTCCTGGTGTATAGGGACCATCTGATCTAGTATGCTGAGGGGAGCAGGGGTCATGCTGTGTTTACATGGCGTGAGACTTGTGGCAGTTGCGTGTCAGGCTGGGCCATGGTGCAGAGAGACTGTTGAATGAAGCATGAGCCTGCCGTTTCCAATACAAAAGCTTCAGGTTTCAGAGCCAATCAGAGTCCCGGCCTAAGCTCAGGTTTCGTTTGCCGACCACCTGTATGTTTTGATAAAGTGACAATCTGTCAACTGTCTTGTTATCTGCGACATACAACATAATGTTGTGGTCCCTGCATGACGTACAACACAAGGTTGTAAATATGTGACAGAAAACATCACTTTGATATGGGACCCATGCGCCTCTTGTGTTTTTAGTATTTCACATCGCTGACCTGTTTTCATCAATGTGGCAACAATTTCATCTCACTGTGAGGGAAACAGACACAAAAGATTATCATGGTTGATCCATTGAGGTAACTGTTGCCTTTGCAGACATGATGAGGGTGGGGATTTTCTATGCAGTTGTTTAAACTATCAGCAGTGTATTTTTCCAATTCCCAGCTTCTATCTTCTATGTGAAATGATTTGACACTGGTTGATAGCCTCACATACACTCAGCAGATGGTGGTTCAGGTGGCTGATCAGGAATTCTTTAGGTCACATGGTTGTTTTCCTGAGAAGAGCAGGGTACAAACAGACAAACATCTAAGCTCATGTTGACTCTGGGACCTGAGTTCACCTAACAACCCTGGTCAGCCCAGCATACACACAGAGAAAAGGCGAACTGTCAGCTACATCTGGAAACTTACGGCTGATCTAATCAGTGTATTACAACAAATGGCACAACTGTCCATGTGAAAGGGTTATAGTGACAACCCTACAGAGAACCTGCTGTTCTCCTCTGCTCCACAGAGATTATCATTATATCCCAGCTCACTGTACTGTTTTGGACTCGTCTCTGTGATTCTTTACCTCAACTACTGTACACAACCTTCCTAGCACAAAACAACTGTCTAAAATTGGCAACAAGCTGCTAGACATATGGTAGCATTTAAGATTTAGAAAAGTGGATAACAGATAGACTAGAAGCTAAAAAAATCCATCTCTATTTGGTGAAGGTTTTCAACATGTTCGCCATATAAACAAACACCATAAGGTAGTTGTGCTGCCCCCAAGTGGCCTATTTTTATTTTATTATTAGAAAACAAACAGTTTCAGCACATTGTCACATTAAACCTAGACATAAAAGATACAAATAACAAACAATTGAATTTACAAAATCAGGTTGAGATCAAATAAAACATTTGCACTCATGAAGCCTGGATACAATGGGATTTATCATGGACTTAAATACATTCAGAGATACCAGACTTTGGAGTTTGAGCTCTGACTGCAAATTGTTTCATGTATTTGGAGAAGAAAACCTAATGCTTTCTTCCCCATTTCTGTTCTGACCTTTGGAACAGTAAAGTCAAAGGTCAGTCAAGAGAGTTTTCATGATACACTTCCTGGTTTTGCTGTAGCACCTGTGTTAATTTTCAGAATAACACTAGATCAAGAAGTGGCAAGGCTAAAATGTAGCAATGTGGTAAAAAAAAGAGACAGAAAATGTCAAATAGTGGGGGCAGTCTCACTGCTTGTGCCACTCTCTAAACAGAGACAGGATCAGACCTGTATGTCACAGATGTAATATAAGATCATTTGTTTCCGTGAGGGTCTGAAGACAAAAGAGCCCAGTGAAAAGCACTTTTGGAAAATCGGCCTTGGCTGAGTTACCGTTTCCATGAGGCATTCGGAAGACTTGTATCTTAGGCAATGGTCGGTTCCAAACCTGTGTTACTTCACTGAGCTTTATAGTTGGTAAATGTGACCACCACCGAGTGATCTTATAAATGCTTAACCTTAGACGTCAGTGAGCTGCTGCCCTTTGCAGCACTGTTTACGTAACTCTAATAGCTTCACGCAGAGACAAAAAAGAACGGGAAGGGGAAGAAAGGAAAGAGGGAAAGGTAGCAAGTCTTTGGCTGGGATTGATATTCTAAATTCCAGCTCACACACAAACACACATATATACACACCTTTAATAGCAAATATTAATAACATCAGTCCAGCCACCCTCCAGGCTGTTATGTCAACATTTACTCTCCCCACCAACCTCTCTTCCCTCCTCCCCAACAAGTATTACATAAAATCCCCACCAGGTACCCGAGCTGGAGTATGAAAAAATCTGAGACGCTGCACCTGTGCTGTGTGTAAAATTGAATTAAACTGTGTAACACAACATATTTATTATTTATAACTTTATTTTTTTGTCAGCAAAAGGTAGCTCTTATGTGCTTTAGAGGAAGAAATCGACACTTTGGACAAGTCTGAACGTAATTCTCTGTGTGATGGCAGCTAATTGACACTCAAAATGCTCCCCCTCAAAGTCTGTACCAGCTGATAGCAGGTCTCCAAAGGTTGTGCAACAGGGCTGCATCACACACTTCATCATGGCTCAATGCACACCATGTCTCGATTAGCAGCTGCTAAAAGCCTACTAATCACTGTCTGTATCCAACATTACTGTTGCTTGCATATTGAAGCATGCAATGAGAAAAATCACAAATAGATACAGTCACTCATGGTAATTATGCCATTGAGACTATCTGAGATATTATTCAGTTACATAACAATGCTTTAATAAAATGTTAAGTTTCAATGGATTTGCCAGAATAGCAGCGACATGATGTTGTTGCTGCTTTCCATCAGCAGTGATTTCCAATGAAAATTTTCACATTCAGTGTGAGAGAATATCTCTCCCGGTGCTGTCACTCAGATCAACAAAGCAGGATTTCATAACTCAAGATGAGCACATGGCCTGTCTTGTCCATTTTCTCTGTTTTTGTTTACATCGCCACTGTGTAACTGATGCCCATTCTGACTCAGTGTGAAGCCAGTCCCACCAACTGCTGAGAGGGTTAGTGCTCAGTGGCCAGCACGGACATTCCTACTGTTTGGCTAATAAGGCTTATATGCACGTTCTTTTCAAATAATTGCATAGGCAGTATGCAAAGGCATGCTCACTACACCGGTACAGTGGGCCTCAAGTTGGACATAACAAGCTCTGATATCTGTATGTGTGTGTGTGTGTGTGGATCCGGTTTTAAAATTTTTGTCTTTTTTTGAGTTTTATCAGATGTGTAAACAGGAAGCACTCATAATTAGAAACATACACATGCCACACACACACACACACACAACACACACTTATAAAAACAAACAACAACAACAAAAAAAACAAAACAGTGAATGACATTTATTTCCCCAGAAATGTCAGAACATTTGGAGCTGTCATATTCAGAGGGGAAAAAACAAAACAACATGACAACTGAGTCTAAACAGGGCGTTATGTACAGTATATAGGTGTATATACAGTAGGGAAGACTGGGTGAGAGGGGAGCAGGTGACTGCTGGTGCAGAGCAGCGAGCAGGTGGGAAACCAGAGAGTCAGCGTCAATAAAAACACAAACGTGGCAGAAACAATGGATGGTATTGGATTTTGGAGGCTGACAGCAACTGTGCATGTAACAACCTTCAAAAGGCCACGTGTACTCAAAGAGGAAAGGCTTAAATAAACCTGATTCATTTTCTGAATAAAAGACCATTTAGAAAATGCACAGTGTTTGAACGCCTTACTTGAGGAGAGCTGGACTCTGAAGCCTCAAAGTCATAATAAAAACAGCATCCTGACCTTTAAGATCGTGACTAGTGTATGCACCCCATCATTACTGACTTATTTTGGTTAAATAAGCAGTTTGTAAAAAGAAATCACTTAAAAACTGCCCCTGAACTATAACTAATCTTAGTGGACTGTGAAAGTGGCAGTGTATTACTTTGATTTATTAAGCTGTTTCAGGTTAGGGTGTTGGGGTGATGGATAAACAGTCACTGGTAATTCCACTTTTACGATGTATGCTCTAGTGCTTATGTGATCACTCCCAGTCACAGTGATGCCAGGACTCTGCTGATACAAAAGATTTGAATGAAACAGGCTTACAGAAATAAACTACCCTTTATTACTACTATCACATACTATGGATTCTCTGGGTATATGGTGATATCCATTCATACGCTATCTGAAAAACCCTGAGTAAAACTAGTATATGTATTTTAAACCATTGTCTCTTATCTG